>CAUYRH010099958.1:0-68381 GCA_963574655.1 Perodicticus potto | reverse complement strand
TTTGGCATAGCCGAGAGTGCATGATAACTGTATAATGGAGAGGCTGGCAAATAGCTACATAACGATCAAAGGCCATTACAGAGAGAAGTATACATTCGGTGGATCCTAGACCAAGGAAGATGAAAAGTTGAGCTATACATCTCATGTAGCTGATGTCTCTCTGGTGGCTCTGTATATTTATTAGCATCTGGGGGACAGTGGAAGTAGTATAGCAGAGGTCCAAAAAAGAGATTAGCCAGAAAAAAATACATGGGGGTGTGGAGTCTGGAATCAAGGTGAGATAAGACAATGATGGCTGAATTCCCAAGAAGAGTCACAATGTGTTCTACACATTGCTCACAATGTAGAACACATTGTGACTTTCTCTATTCTTCCTTTACCCACCCCTCCCTCATTCTTTCTCTCTCCGCTCCATAAATTGGATTTTTAATGAAGTGTTTTTGTTGATAAGAAGTAGTTAAGGGATGTGGATTATGAGAGAAAGGATAAGGAAAATATAGAAGATGGGGATATTGAAGAGAGTATGTACAGAGGTAGACCAAAATGCATTTTGGGAGCCCCAAAGTTGAACACCGACAGCACAGGCCTTAGTCAAAAAGGACAAGGAATATCTTACTGAGGACTGCTCTTTCCCCCATAGAGAGCCTGTATAAAAGTCTCTAGGAGCAAATGGGCTGTGGCAAGATGTGCTGGGAACAGCATGTGCTTCAGGCTCTCAATAAAAGAGAAACAATTTCTTGGGGTAGATAAGAGGAAAAGCTTCTTCCTCCCTAGCTCCTGATATGGGTGTGGTGTTAGCCTGTTTGCCCTGCTGGGATTTGGAGACTTAATTGCCTCCTGTGGAAACTGTGTGCGTGGTCACACCTGCTGTGTACTCTGGCATCCTGCTTCTAAGTCCTCTTCCTTGTTCCATTGACTGCATCCCAATCCTTAGTTTATAAATAGCTTAGGGTGAAGTAAAGGTAGTTTAAAAAGTTAGTTAAAAAGTAGCTTAGCTAAAATTGTAAGTACTCTGAGAATGATGAGGCATAGTACTGTCTTTGTCTTCTTTCATGACTATTCATTTGCTAATTTGAGGATAATATAGGTAATAAATACTGAGTTAACCCAGAACACAAGGCCTTCTCCTTTCCTTGCATAAGGTGACGTTGGTAGCCAGGAACCACTCTTTTAAAATCCTATCTTGTCTCTTGTTCTTACTTCTTTCATTCTCTCCTCTCCACCAAGCATTGGGAATACCCACGGGTTATGTGGGGGCTGGCCCTCTATAGTCAATGGCCCTCATAATTTCTCTGATGCTTCCTTGAGCTGATGGAAGAAGATTTTCTTGCCCCTTAATGAGAGCTCACACTCTCATCTTGCACAGGCTGGAGGCCACAGTGCTGCCCCAGGGAGCATTAAAATCCCAATCTCCAAGTCATTTAGATCCAAGGTGGCCATGGGCTACCAAAGCATCCATTTCTGCTTCGTCTTTGAGGTCCCTATTTCAAGGATATTCCATTTTGTCCAGTTGGTCCAGCTAGTAAGGTCTTCTCATGCCTTGGCTTCCTGCTCCATCTCAGGGGGATGAAATCGGCGAAAGTGCAAATCCATGGGATTCTATTTCCAATTAATCCATCTGTATAGTGTCTGTCCTGGGCATATAAAATCTCTGTGTTGAGGGTGGCCTGTGGGGAGTAGAGGGTGCAGGAGAAGGAGAGAAAACCTGAACAAGGCCAATCCACGGCTGGGAAATAAACTCCCCTGTGGGTTTGCCTAAAGGAGTCATAGTCCATGGACTAGAGGGAAAGCAGATTGGTTGTAAACAGTGGAAACTTCTAATTTAGACTTCATATTTAGAGTCTGGCCTCCAGCCAGCAAGGTCCCTGAGCTAGGTTCTTTCCTATTATAAAAGACTGCAGAACAAGGTTCAGGGTGATCTATCTAAATGAAGCAGAATGTGTCGAGGCTGAGAAGAGTCTACCAGGCAGAAACTCAAGATGGGGCTCCACTCCTGGGGCCTTGGGGGGAGACTGCAGCTCAGGGAGCCCTTGGGGGTCTGGCCCAGAGCCCTGAACACAAGGCCAAGCTCAGATCAGCACAACTACTTGCATGTCTTACCCACAGTTGGAGGAGTGGGTGGAGTTCCTGGTTCCCAGCCAGGCAGGTCCCCAGGGCCTCCCAGTGGGTGGGATTGAGGCACAATGTGTGAGTAACAGGGATGGTTCTTTGCCCAAGGCCCAGGGCAAGTTAGGCCTGAGAAATTATAGGTTCAAACCTGCAATCCAAGGCCCTCCCACTGAAGTTGCCATCCTGCAATTCCAGGCCTTTGTCTCCAAGACTAGGGAAACCTCAAGCAAAAATGTCTAGGCAAATGAAGGAGGAGGTTCAAACACAAAAATCGCTATTATATTCTAGTCATTCTATGACCATTACTTGGTGCACGTTCCTTAAAAATTTCTGTTGAGGCTTGATATCTATGGCCCAGGTGCAGTGGATGACCATGCCTGGGTATCTCATGGGAGCCTGAGACTCCTAGGCTGGTAGAAGGGGTCAAGAGGTGGTGACATTACTCTGGTGAGGCCTCTGTGCACACTGGGACACCCAGTGGGACCATATCTCCCCTTGGTCTCCCTGTGAGGATATCTGGTCAGTCTCCTCGCTCATTCCCTTGTCACCATATTTAGCAAAGGGCAGACGAGGGAAAGGCCATCACTCAACCAACAGAGGCATTTCCACATGGTGATAGCAACCATTACATAGAAGCTGGGACTCAAAAGGACAGTCTCTGACATGCTATAGCCAGCAGCCTCCCACTGGGGTGTACCTGTTTGGACTTGGGGATTTCAACACTTGAATGGAGAAGTTGATCTGGAAGCCTCAGCCAGGAGGAGGGTGTTTTCTCTTTATGAAGGCACTATGAAAGAAGGAAGCCTTGGAAAAGAGTTACAGGACCCAATGAGAAAGCAGTGTACACAAAAGACATTTCTAGGAAGCATATTAAGGAACCATCAATTTGTAGCATTATTTCCAAGTTCAAGAATCCATATGTAGCTTTGTCTGTGGTTGTACATGAGAAATTTGGGAAGATGAGAATGTGTGTGCATAACAGGACAGCAAACAAACCAAGAATGATGGAGACAGCATGCTCTGGGTTTGGAGTGCCTTAGATAACTCGGCAGAAATATAGAGACATATAGGATTATTTATAAGGACTCAGATTACCAGATACTCCTTGCAGAGAAGGATGAAGAGAAAGCACCCTTCATACACCCAGCAGGATTCACCTGGTGAAGAGGACAGCTCTGGAATCTCTGGGGCCTCGCCACCAGCTGATGAGTGTTGAAAAGGAATCACTGGGAAGCCATATATTTGGATAACATCATTTGCTCATAAGGACTCAGTGGAATAGGAGATTCTGTAAAGTGCTGGATGATCTCGAGGACGTGGAGTTGAATAACCCTTCATTGGGCTGTATTCATTCTTTTGTACTAGAGTATAACTTTCTGAGAAGGAGGGAGCATAGATCTAGGAGAGTTGCCAGTCTTTACCAGCAGATTCCGCCTTGGAGGACAAGGACATTTAGGGCATTGACGGATGCTCTAGGCAATTTGCCAAATATTACCTTAGCATTAATTACCAAACTTGCCACGGAATGAGGACTAAGTGTCTGATTGCAATAGGGCCTCGTGACAGGAAGGGGGCAGCCAAGAGCAGCCCCGGGGCAGAGAGGGAGGCTAGGGACGACTGGTCCTCAGCCTAGCTGGGGAGCGGTGGGGGAGTAAGCAGGCATTCAGGACAGAGGGTGTCCCCGGGAGGCAGCACCCTAAATGCCTAGAAGCTCCAAAGTTCCTTTCCTTCTACGTACGGATGCCCACCTTGAAAGGATCAGGGGTGGGACTTGCCAGGAGGATCTCGGGAAAGGAGACAGCTGGTTTCTACCCTGGTGGCCTGTCTCATAGCAAGAAGGAGGCATCAAGTGTGGTTCGCAGGATCTCCTTCCCAGGGTAGGGCAAACTGTCCAATTCCCCTTTGGCATTTTTTTTCTAGACGATCTAGCTCAGTGATTCTCTACCAGGAATACACCCCTCACCCCCACTCTGGACACACACACACCCCTTCCATGTCCAGGGGATATTTGGCATTGTCTGGGGACTCTGGCAGAGGCCAGGGATGCTGTAAGACATCCCACAATGCACAGGTCAGCCCCTCACAACAAAGAATTATCCATTTTGAAATGTCAACAGTGCTGAGGTTGAGAAACCCTGACCTAGTATAATCTCGCAGAGTTTATGTTTTCAAAGGCAAGTTCCAGGCTTCAGGCTAATTTTGCCATCAGCCTAGCCAATGCCGCTGTCCCTGAGGCAAGATGTCCTGGGCACTTTCTTAGAATTAGTGAGGAAAAATTACAGAGAGTAAAATACACATAGTTTTGTAATTCCCCTACATCAGGGAAAACAAAATGTAAATTAAAGTTTCAATCCATTATTCTGAAATACCTTCAACCTGCCAAGTTTTGAGGTGCCTAAGGACTTCCAACTCAACAATTTTAGTTTTTTTTCCCCCACTTTCATCTTCATGCAGTGGTGTGGGGATGGAAGTTGAAAGCGTGGGAGTAAATGAGATCACTCACAGTTGGGCGATGCTTGTGGCTCAAGGAGTAGGGCACCAGCCCCATAGACTGGAGCTGGCGGGTTCAAACCTGGCCCCAGCCAAAAACTGCAACAACAAAAAAAAAAAAAAAAAAAAAGGGAGAGAGAGAGATGACTCACAGAGCATCCTCTGCAGAGTGGGAAAAGCAGAGGAACAAGGACAGAACCCCAAGGACTACAGACATATAATGAGGGAAGAATGACATTCCTGAGGGAAGCGGAAGAAGGAGCAACTTGAAAGAAAGGGGGAGAGATTTTAATTCAAACACATTGCACATTCTTTTTTAAGAGACATGGTCTCACTGTGTCACCCAGGCTGGAGAGCAGTGGCTACTCACGGTACAATCATGGCACAGTACAAACTTGAACTCCTGGGTTCAAGCAATCCTCCTGCCTCTGCTTCCGGAGTAGCTGTGCCTCACACCTGGCCCTCATCACACATTTTTAAAGGACTATGTGCCAGGCATTGTGTTAGAAGTCAGAGACCCTGGTATATTGGAATCCAAAGAGTGTCAAAAAAACAAGGGATTCATTCATTCATTCATTGGTGCATTTCTCCATTTATTCAACAGCCAGTTATTGAATGTCTACTATGTGCCAGGAACTGTTCTGAATTCTGAGGAGGACGCAGTCAGTGGTGAGCACAATAAAGTCTCTGGGCTCAGTGCCCGTAGCACAGTGGAACTGGTAGGTTCGAACCCGGCCTGGGGCCAGCTAAAAAACAATGACAACTGTAACAAAAAATAGCCAGGTATTGTGGCGGGCGCCTGTAGTCCCAGCTACTTGGGAGGCTGAGGCAAGAGAACCATTTAAGCCCAAGAGTCTGAGGTTGCTGTGAGCTGGGATGCTGCGGCATTCTACCAAGACCGTCTCAAAAAACAAACAAACAACATCATCAAAAAAAAAAAAAAAGTCTCCCCTCATGCAGTTTACACTCTGGAAAGACACACAAGAAAAAGGTGAAGAAATGTTGCCAAAAAGGTTAATGGGGATGAGGATTGAAAGGGGCTTCTTGGGCGGCACCTGTGGCTTGAGGAGTAGGGCGCTGGCCCCATTACTGGAGGGACTGGGTTCAAACCCAGCCCTGGCCAAAAACTGAAAAAAAAAAAAAAATAGAAAAAAGAAAAGGGGCTTCTGTGGTGAACTACAGAGAGCAGCTCCATATCAGTGGCTGCAAACCCTAACTGCAAATGGGCCAGGAGAGGTAGAACAGGGGGAGATCCTGGTGCTTAGTAGGCTCAACAGATGTTGGACAAACAAGTCAGTTTCTGGGTCACTGCCTAGAAATAGTCTCCATCTCATTCCCCAGTGATTTATTACAACTGCTGTTACTGCCTTTGCGCTTTTTCTGAAAAGTTTTGTGTAAAAAAGGAAATAGAAAGTGCTGGAGTAGTCCTAGATTCAGAAAGGGGAAGAGAGGTATTTATTCCTTTAGTATAAGACAAGGCACAGTACCAGGAAAAGAATAATCGAAGTTGACAGCTCAGAGGAGATGACAGGAAATGGTTTGGAGGAGTCTCCTTTGGTCACGAATGCTAAGAGAATTTGTGCCGAACCAGGGAGTTAACTGTGAGAGATTTTGCCTCAAAAACATGTCTAATTTCATTTTTTAAACTCTTCTAGCAGAGGTGAAGCAGGCTTGTATCTGTGGATTATACCACCCCAGGAGGGCTTCATAACAGACATGAAAATAAATTAGTTATGACAGTTACTTCCTGAAGTCGACAATGCTAGTTCTCACTTGAGATCGGGTGGCCATCAGAGTTACTGTTAAAGAAGTTTAGAAAAGCCTGTATGTGGGCATGTTAGGGCCTGGATTCAGACACTGTTATGGAAAGTCCACAGTGATGCTAAGACAGCCAGGCATGAGCTGTTTCTTGAGGGCTTGTGTGAAGTAAAAACTTCCAGATACCAAACTCCGATGAGACTTGAAGTTCATACCAAATATGGAAGCTGGAGGCCTGTGTGTTGGGTCTGTATCGTCCCCTGTGTGATCACGGGCTGAGTACTTGCCCTTTTCTGAGCTTCTGCACAAAAGGGATTGGATCCATTATCTGTGGGTGCCAGAAGTGACCTGTTTTTGTTTTTGCCTGTCAAGCATCTAGTCCCCACATGTCTGGTAACGGCATCTTCATTTCCCTTAGGGAGCCCCATCTCCCATCATGTAGAGTATTCCTAAGCTTGTCAGTCAAGCTCTCCTCACTTCCCCTGGCCAAGGGAGGTCATGTGATACAAGCTTAGCCAATCAGATTCTCTCTTGAAGGACTCTGAATCTTGAGAAAAGTGAAACCAGGTCAAAAGATGGTGGGAACCATTCAGACCCCTGGCCTAGGTCTCTGTAGCTGCTCTTCTGTCTTTTCTCAAATATAATTCTTCCCCCTTTCCTTCAATCCTATAAACTACTTCATTATTTCTATTGAACTCGCTCTTTGCCTACAACAGCAAGCATTGTTTCGGTTGCTTGCAACTGACAAATCCTAATGTTATGTAGCCTTTCCAACTTTGAAATTTTGAGGTGGTGGGAATGATCACACCTCACAGCATTGTTGTAAAGATGAAATGAAACAGAGCTTATGATGACGCCTGGCCGGCAAGTCCCAGTGAGTCCCCTCCCCTTCCTCATTTCCATGATTTGTCCATGGAATATGTCTTTGGTGATGGCTCTTGCTTCCTTGCATTCTTACATGGGAAGCTGTTGTAGAAATTAAAATGAGCAAGTGTTGTTGTCGAGAATAAATGAGGTAATTCTTTTTTTTTCATTTGTATCTAATGGCACCAGCTATGTGACAGGCCCTTCTAGGTACTGGGGATGAGGCCATGAGTGAGACCAAGGCCCTGCTCTCAGGGAGTTTATGTTATAGTGAGAGAGGCAGACAATAAACAGATACTAGGTTTAGATGGGTGCTCAGGAGATGTGTTTCTCTGAAGGTGACAGATGGGCGGAAACATGATTGAAGTGTGGGAGGGAGACATGCCAGGATTTAGGGAAAGAGCTTTTCAAGCTATTGGGCAGCAAGTGCAAAGGCCCCAAGGCAGGGGATGTGCTGGGCATGGCTGAGAAAAAGCCAGGAGACCCGCATGGCTGGAGCACTGTGAGTGGGATGGAGGATGGTAGAAGGCAGGGGGAGTGCAAGGCTCTGGAGCATCTCTGCCATGTGGCCAGATCTGCCTCTGCTTGCATGCCTTCAGGGACAGAGACCTTAATTCTGCCTTAATTCTACAGGCAATATGGCCTGTATTTGGGCAGGCTTGACCTTCAATATTTCTTTCTTCCCACAAACTTCCAACCTATTTTGCCTCTTGAAGCTCCACGGAACTCATATAAACTTGCTTCTCTTGCCAACCCCTTAGAGATCTGAAGCCAGCTCTTCTTCCAGTCTTCATTTTATTCCCTGGAGGTGTTCCTCATATGATACCATTTGGAATCTCTTTGGAATTTATCAGGATTGGATTTCCTCCTTCAGCTCCTTTGTTCTAGGCACAATGCCTTTATTAACACTGCCTAGGATGAGTTTGGTTTTTCTGGCAACCCTCCGCACAGCTGTCACTGCCAACCCCTCAAGGCTTTTCTCTTGTATAAAGGGCTGCTCCAGCTATTCTCCCTCTGTCTCCTCATTCTCTGCTCCTTTGGGGCCATTGGTTTGAAATATAAGTGCAGGACACATTTATTTCTATTAAATGTCTATGTTTTAGATTAAGCTCACTGATCCAGAAAGTCAGACCTTTTGAGATCTTGATTCTATCATTCAACACATTTACTATTTCTCTATTTTTCGTCACCTACAAGTCTTATCCCAAAGCCACCTGTGTCTCATGTGTGCATATATAAGCCTGAGTTGGCCTGGGCTTGGTGCCAGGTTCTGGCCACGAGCTACAGATGCAGAAATCCCCTAGGGGGATCTAAGGTCTAGTTTGGCAGAGGACACGAAAACAGGTCATTGCGACACAGCATCCCGTGTAAGTCCTGTGGGATCCTGGAGGGGACGGGTGCTTGGAAATGCAGTCAGTGGTGACACAGAGCAGGTATTTGCTAGCAGTCCAAGTGGGAGGAAAGACCTTCCAGGCAGAAAGGCTAGGAGATGGGAAAGCCAGCACTGTGTTCAAGGAACTGCATGTACAGTGGCATGTCTGGTGCAGGAAGCTGATTATGGCTGGAAAAGGTGGGTGGCAGGGAACACTGGTATCTTGAATATTTCTCAAGGGCCATCTGAATCCAAGGGACTCTCGGTTTTCAATATAAACACAACTTGTGGGATTTCTGCAGTGGTATCTCTAGGCACAAGATATTCATTTAGCGGGGCTACATTTGAGATATCCACATGCCAGAGGCTCCTCTGGTGGGGATTTCCTGTGAGTGCCACCAGGGCTAGGACAGGCTTGGCAACCTCTGGGTTTACGAGATCTGGTCAGGAACACTCAGCCCTCACCAAGCACAGTCCATATTCTCAATCCAGACTTTCCCCCAGTCCTCCCACCTTCCCTTTGGCTCTAATCCTGTCCCTGTAAGATCCTTGAAACTCTGGGGGCCTCTGAATGACTTATTTCTGAATTTAGCACCTTAGCCCAGCAGCATTCTGTCTTGCAAAACCACCACTCTGCCAGCTTCACATGAAGGGGCCATTTAATATGCAGCTGAGAAACAGCCCTACAAAGCAAAGAAGATAAGGTGGGAATGTTGAATATTCATTTTTGTGGTTAGAGGGTGTTTTTCCTATGATTCTGTTATTCAAATTAGCTTGGATTGTAACTTCCATTTCAACAACAAATGCTTAAAGAAACACAACAACAGGATAATCCCTGCTTTGTTCTCTTGAGGTCTCCTCCAGAGTGACCAGCTCCCCAGAATTCTCTACCTTGAAATCAGTGACCACGGCTCATTCATTTCCTCCCCTCGCAGACCCAACCCAGCAGACAGAAGGAGGATGGAGAAAGAACCAGCTCTCCAAAGAACCCGGTCTATGGGTCCTGGGGTCAGTGCCAGGACCCAAGAGCCGCCATTTGATCTATGGCCTTTGGCAGGGCAGTGGGCCAGCCTGACCCTCAACTCAGCTCAAGAAGCAACTGGGCAAGGAAGTCAGGTAAAGATCCCTGTGTTCCCAGGGAACTTGCAGAGCCCATTCATTCCTGGAAACTGAGCCTGAGACCAGATAGCACCCATCAGTGATGAAAAGGTGAGCAGCTGTCAGCATTTATAGGATAATAAAATATTTTTGCATCCATCCATGTCTTTCCATCTCCCCTGACACCTCTTAGTTCCAGCCTGGATACAGCCTCGCCTCCCAACAATTTTTGCCTTCACTCCTGCTCCTTTTCAATCTCCATATGGCGGCCAGAGTGATTTTTAAGACTATAAATTGGGCCCTTCCTCAAAGCCTTCCATGACTTTCCATTGAGCTAAGGATCAAATCCATGGTGTACACAGCCTCTGAACCCCCTTGTTGCCCCTGTGATCCCCATTCACTCTACTTCCACTACCGATTCCTGCAGTCTGCCAAGCTCTCTTCTGCCCCAGCACCTTTGCACTGGCTGTCCTTCCCCTGAACACAATTCCCAGCTCTTCTCCTGGCTGGCTCCATGTTATCTTGCAACTTCAGTATGACTTCCTCCGAGAAGCCTTCCCAGATCTCTTACCTACAGCTTTCCTGTGTGCATCTATGATAGCACTCTCGTCATTTCCTTCCTCTCCTTCCCAGTCACTATCTGCAAAGATTTGTTAACTAGTCCTCAGTCTCCCCCTTTATAAGGCAAGTCTCCTAGGGCAGGACTATGCTCTAGCTTAGCCGTTTCTATACCCTCAGTCTTGGTAAATATTGACCAAATGAATTTACTGAGTGCCAGCTCTGTGTTAGGTTCTTCTCATTTAATTTTTATAATAACCTTAGGGAGTTGGTCAACATCCCGTTCTAGAGAGCTGAACCAAGTCTCTCAACATCACACAGTAGCAGATCAAAACACTGAACCTAATTCGTTTGACCCCACAAGCCATGTTCATTCCACTGACTCTTCTCTGCTAGTGCTGCTACTTGGCTACCTACAGGACCTAGAGCAAGGCCCCAACTTTTTGAACCTCCCTCCCTCACATGTAAAACGTCGATTAAGGAATATTTCCCCATAGTAAAAAGTAGCATTCACTCTGGAGCAGGATTATCAGGGTTCACCAGCAGCTGCCCCCTGTCTGACCGCGGACGAGTGACTTAACCTTACCAGCTTTATAATCTGTGAAATGGGCCTCAGTGGCGCTGTTGAGAGACTCACAGGAGCAAATGTACTGAGCGCCTTCAGCACAGCGTTGGGCACATACACAGATGCCGAGGAGCGAGCTATGCTTCCCCTAGGTTGGCGATTGTGAACTTGATGGCTTTCTAAATCCCTTCACATTCCAGCCTCACTAAAACCCTTTGAAGAGAACAGCAAAGGTTTATTTTCCTTTTTGGTTGACGAGGAAATTGACGCTCGAACTGTCGTGCCGAGAGTGTCCCGCCTGCCCCTGGAAGCCGCAGGCCGGGTCCTAGCCCAGCACTCCTCGCCCTGAGTCTCGGCTGCTTCGCCGAGTCCAGGCGCTGTGGGCGCCCGCCTCCCCGCCCCCCTGCCCGACTTCTGCTGATCTGTCTTTTGCGCCATTAGGCGGGGCCGCGGCCCCGCCCGGGGAGGTGACGGCAAAGTGAATTAGCGGCGGCCGAGGGCGCGGCAGCTCCGCGGGCGCAGCACTTCCCGGCCTGATATTTGCACAGAGTGCTCTCAGGGCCTCTTTACATTTGCACTTGCCCATGGAGTGAGCTTTCCGCCGAGCGACTTCTCCAAAGGGCGCTCGCATCCTGTGTTTGAGGAGCGGAGGCGAATACTTCCCGCGTCTCGCCGGCTCCCGGCTCCCGCGTCCTCCGCCCGCTTCGCTTCTCCGCGCCGCCGCTGCGCCCTCCTCCCTGGCTCGCCCCGTATCCTGGGCACCCTGTCCCTCTGGGTTCTGTCTTCCTCCAATTCATTCCATCTCTCTGGTCCCTCAGCCCCGCCCATTTCCGCCTCTCTCCGTCCCTATCGCTCTCTGTTAGTTTCTCCCTCCACATCTCTGTTTTTAATTCTGTTTCTCTTATTCTCCCAATCTGTCTCCATCCCTGCTGGTTCCCCCCCACCCCCCGTCCTCCTTAACTTACTGACCTCAGCTCAGGTCTCACATTCCTGTGTTGATGGCTGCATGGTGTTTGGACCAGATTCTTAGACCCAGTGCACTTTTCGGGTCATTTCAGAGGGTCCCCGGAGAGACCAGAACAGAAGGGAAGGGTGCTCAGGCCCCACCTGGACCAAACCCCCATTATTCATATGGCTTGGGACAATGGGTGCGGGCTGAAGTTTCCAATGCTGTTAACTATGGGCACCAGCTCAGTGTGCCACTGGACTCCGAGTCACAGCTCTTACCACTGTACCAAAGCTGGCTGAGAACTCCTTCTGGGAAATTCCAGACCTTCCAGCTCCTCTTAGCAGGTGGGCCCTCCAAGCCAGACCTTCCCTCCTGATGGGCTTGGAAATACCTGTACGCCCATCCCACATCCCACTCACCCTCAGAGCAGCCAGGTGGTCCTTGGGGGCAACATTAAGTCTGGTTGTCTCTGGCAGGAAGCAATTAGAGCTGGGACTCCTTGGAAAGGGTTGGGGTGGGCACCCTCAGTAGATTGAATGGCATCTGGTACTACCTGCTCTGCTGAAATGAACTTGGTGTGGTCAAGGATGTTCCCTCTACCTGGACATCTATGGCAGTCAGTTGCAAAGCATGTCACTGTTGGTGGTAAACAGGGGTGGGAATGGCTGGAGTTTGTATTCCAGCTATCCTCAGCCCAGGGTGGAGTCAAGGAAGCAGGTGGAGGGTGGGGATAAAGCTCCAACAGTGACCTTGGATCTGGGTTCCACCTGAGACTGGATGTTCTCACCCTTCATTCATCTGCTTTGCCATTTTAGAGGCAGCAGGAGCCCGGCAGGCTGACACACTAACAGTGAGTTTCTGGCCTGCAGATGGGGGCTGCAGCATTATTTTAAAATATTTCATGTGGAAAAGTTTGATTAGTTCCTACACTCATCTGCCTTAGTACCAGAAATCCCAGCATTACTTTTGTCAGTAAAGACCTATTCAATTCTGTAAACAGAATTTCAATCCTTGTATTAAATACTTGTTTACAAATGATCTTAAATATTTTATCACATGTGAGAACAAATTTTCTTATTGATGGTTCTTGTCAAAAATTTGAAAAGATCCTCATTAAAAGTTTTGCTTATTTCTATGGAGTCATTTGATCAATTGTGCGCAATCATTTCCACTATAAAACCTGAAATTAAAAGAAAAATGTTTCCAGAAGCAAACTCAAGTTTCTCATTAAAACATTTGAAAGGCTTTTAATTGGAAGTTATATACAAACTGAATATTTAATATCTTCCATAGTTCTTTGTGTTTTATTTTTTAATCATAATTTTATTTTATAAATAAAATGTAAGCAACTTTTAGACACCCCTGGATGGGTCTACATGAGGTCTGTAAAAAGTAGAAGAATTGGCCTTTTGTTAAGATGGTGGCAGCAAATGGAAAATTTCTGAGGATCTGTGTGATCTCTGAGGTTAGAAGTTCCCCTTCCTACATTATCCCCAAGGAACCACAGAGGCAAGCAGAGAACTACAGAGGCCCCGGGATTTAGGGCCACCTCTGTGCCTCTGGCTGCTGAGCTACAACCCAAGCTCAGCCCCAGATCAGCTCTTAGGGATGGATTCAGCTCCGGGTTCCAGACCCTGGTGGTGTCTCCCGGCAGAAACATGGCCCAGCCTCCACCATGGTCGCTGTGGCTCTTCCCTGTCAGCTGCTGCCCTGGACAATGCCAAGGCACACCACTGTGGTTTACACAGACCGTAGGGGACCCTCTTGCTTCTTCCAGCAGGGGTTGCTCCTGAAGGCGCCTTGCTGAGAGCGCTCCTGAGCATTATAGACTCCAGGCAGAAAATGCCTGCCCTTTCCACCGGCCTTCCTGGGGACTGAAATACAGTTACCTTGCCACTGCAAACACCACCCTGTGTAATCCCTCCATGGTGCGCAAAAAAAGAGATTGGTGTAAATTGGAGGAGAAAACCTGGCTTGGGTGGAAGGCAAGGGTCCAATCTTTCACGCTAACCTTTGCTAGCTGTGTGACCTTGACCTCCACCCCATCAGTTATTCTCTCTAGGCCCCAGTTTCCACACCGGTTACCCGGAGACCTTGCAGAATTATAAGAAGCAAAGGAGGAAGATGTGAAAATGCTTTGTTAACTGTCAAGTGCTGTATGCACAGAGAGGTCATGATAATTGCTGTCAGCAAAAGCAGGACGCCATGACTTCTACTGACCCAAGAGTGATTGTTGCTCGTTGAAAAGTCTGAGGGGCAGCAACTCTACCTTTAGAAGCACTCTGAGGTTCCACTGGCAGTGGCTGGGTGGTGAGAGGCCTTGCTGGCAGGGATGACTTCTGTTCCAAATTACAGTCTCCTATAACACACTAGAGCCCCCGCACTTTCATTCATTAAACACACATTTACTTATTTATTAGATTTTTTTTCTTCTTTTTTCCCTTTCCAGAAGTGAAAGCAAGCTCATTTCAGAATATTTAGAAATACAGATATGCTAAGAGAAGAAAATCAGAAGAAAATCACCCTACCTTCTGCTGCCAGGAATGAATGTCTGGGGCACACACACATCTCTCTATACTGCTTCAGATACATTTTAGAAAAATGTTGTATTATATACTTGCTGTTTTGTGATCAGCTTTTTCTACCAAAAAACCTTTACAATTATCCGTGAACATTTACGAGGTCATAAACTGTCCTTCTACAATATCATAAAAATCACTGCCTAGCTGTGTAAACCAGTAAACGTTCAGTGGTGTCTCCTGTGTTCAGGACCCCGAGCAAGCCCCTCTGGGGGAGAGAGGGGCGGATAGAGCTATCCCTGTCTTCCCCCTGGGAACGCGCCATTCTGCACAGGAAATCAGATCACCCTAGGGAGGTGGGACCTGCTGAGACTCAGGCAGGATGTTTCACCCTACAGAAGGGGTGCAGGAAGGAGAGGTCCTTTCCAAAAAAGGGAGCAGAGAAGGCATCTGGTGTAGGAGGGTGGGCTGGATTTAAATGTGGGAAAATAGGGAAGGAATTAGAGTTATCAGGAAGAACGTGAGATAGAGAAGGGTGTGAACCCACACATCTTCAGGAAAATGACAAAATCAAGCTATAATTTTGTGGTTGGGAGGGATTTCCCATCAGGATTGGTGAGCTAAAACCCATTACCCTGCATAAAGAATAAGAATTCTTTAGGGCAGGCTTATGTCAGTAACCTTGGGAAGGTCACATAACCTCAAAATACGAACGCAGGAAAGGGCCTCCGTGATTTCCTTCTAAGTTCACGTTTTACAGATGGAGTGTAGAGGCCCAGGATAGGGAGAGACTTACCTGAGACGGCACAGCAGGGGATGGCAGGAGCTGGTGGGTCACTTCAAGGGCAAGGACCAAACTGTTCATAAAAATTCACACAACGCTTGATACACTCTGCACTCCCAGAACAGGCTCATTAAACCAATCTGAGCTGCCATCCTTCTGATGACCAGACTAGCTTTGTAGCCTTGTTGTGGGAAAGACTTCAAGAAGAAACGCATACGCTATGCCTCCTAAGACCCACCTGTGGTGCAATCACACCACAAATACATACTATTTTCTCTCCCCAGCCCCACACCACCTGGGAGGAAGGCACCTGAGTCAGGGTCTTTTGTAAGAAAAAAACAGATTCACTCAAACTGCCTCTAATCAAAGAAAGCTTATTGTAAAGACACATAAAATTCTCTTGGGAACTCAGGACAGGAATCATAGATCAGTTAGGACTCATATGAGATTTAGAGCTAGGACTTTAAAAACTATTAAGATGTCAAAGTAACTTTATTTCCTCTTGGACTCCAATCTGCTAGATAAGGATTCATCCCTCTGAGCGTGCATCCAACCAACCGTCCAAGCAACTATCTATCCCCACACTTATATATCCATCCATCCATCCATCCATCCATCCATCCATCCATCTATCTATCCACCCAACCACCCATCCAATCAAGTGTTCTCCAAGTTTCTGCCCTCCAGCAAGCCTCTGCCATGGGATTTTGACATTATGATGGAGACAGAAATGAACAAACACAGTGCTTGCTCTCAAGGAGCTGTCCATTTAATAGAAAATTGCTGTCAGATTTATTCATCGCCTTTTCCTTCAGCAAGCATTTCTGTGCCAGGTTGGAACTGCCATTGGGGATGCAGAGAAAAATTAGCATCCACCTTCCTCACTAAGAGCTTACAGTCAAGGGAAGCGGACCCATGGACACCATCGTAATACAGTCTGGTGCTAAAAAGAGAAAATGATGGATTGATTAATTGATATCCTGCCTTGTTCCATAAAGCTTTAAAATTTAAAATACATAGATTAAGACTATGGGATGCATCTCAGTGTGGAACTATGTTGCAATTTTATTGTTGGATCATAGGGCCCAAGCATACCCTTATGGATGGGAGAGGGGTTTTCACAAAAGAAAATGAAAGTGTCCATTGTCAGCCTTCTAAGATGTCATTTCTGTAACAGGAGATGAGGACTTTGGTTATCAGGCCTTTTTGGCATGAAGAAAAGACTTTCTATTTGAGGTGCTATTTATTCTGGTCTCTATAGTGTGGAAATCCCTAGAAAACTCCTAGAAGAGGTAGGGTGGTATGGAGGGTGAATATCTCTAGACTACATGGGTGGAGGCCAGCCAGGGGAAAGACCCAGGGCTTGTCCTGAAAGGGACCCTGGAGTAGACCTGGGCTTGGGCCATCCTTCCACAGTACTTCCTTTATTTCAAGGCAACCAACTGATAGTCCAAATTGGCACCCCCCAAAGAGTGCAAGGGGAGCTATTAACAACTATGTTCAGGCTGCAAAAATAAAAGGGGACACATAACCCCCTGTGTATCACTAACCCTTCAGGAAAGTATAGTATCTTTATTTTATTTATTTATTTATTTATTTTTATTTATTCATTTTTTTGAGACAGAGTCTCACTTTGTCGCCCTCAGTAGAGTGCCATGGCATCACAGCTCACAGCAACCTCAAACTCTTGGGCCTAAGCGATTCTCTTGCCTCAGCCTCCCATGTAGCTGGGACTACAGCCACAATGCCTGGCTATTTTTTGGTTGCAGTTGCCATTGTTGTTTAGCAGGCCTGGGCTAGGCTTGAACCCACCAGCCTTGGTGTATGTGGCTGGAGCCCTACTCACTGAGTGACAGGTGCTGAGCCACTATAGTATCTTTAAAAGCTTTAGGTAGGCCTTTGTCACTTGAGGGGAAATAGGGAAGGGACTGTTCTCTTGCTTGAGGCCATACAAATATTTAAATTCTTTAGGAAATTATTGACTCTAAAATATGAAAGAAAACTACAAGATAAAAAAGAATAGGTGTTTAATTCAATGCCTATAAAACATCAGGTCAACTTAGTTAATGAGTAAATTCATAAACATTTCTTTACATTTGAAACAAGTTTGCAGATTTGATTCTTTCTTTTCTCAAGACTCCTAAAGAATGCACAATGATTGCTGAGAAATCAGAGCTAAACAGAAATCAGCTGCTCATATCCAAATCACTTTAAAAGTCAAATTATAAAAATCTTTTGAAAATATTTTTATAGCAAGAAATTGCTAACTGAAGTATATGGGTGTGTTTTAATATATATGTTTTTATTAAGGATGGGGCCTTCAAAAATCAGAGTATCTAGAATCAATGAAAATCTGTAACAGGTACCAAGCATAGGTAGGGCCACAAAATTCCAAGGGTGTCCCTTCACATCATGGGCTGTGTGAATGGCACTATAGGGTTGCACAGTGCACAGCCTGCACACTTGTACAAGGTGGCCTTGGGTTGGGCAAGGTGCTTTTCCAGAGGCCAAAGACTTATTAGCACTGGTTGGGGTCATCTCCAGATAGGACAGCTATGCCCAGGAAACAGTGCAATGATGTGACCAGGAGTTCAGAGTCAAAAACAATCAGTGCTTTAGAGCTAGGTCTTAGTTCTCTGCTCCCAGTCTAGTGGGGGAGACAGCCCTGCATGCAAAGAACTGAGGTCAGAGGTGGCGACTGTGACAAGGGCTACAGTAGCAGCCAGAAAGAGTACACTGGGGGACATGGGTGAGAGAGAGAAGGTAATCTCAAATGAAGGGCCTGCAGAGGCTACATAATAAGGGTTGATTCATGCTAAGCCTTAGAGCACCGCGAGAATTTATTCAGGCAGAGAGCCAGGGGTGGTCAGCACAGGACACAGGGCACGCTGGGGTTCCTTGGAGATGTTCTGCCAGCTTGCTCCCCTGGCCCTTTCCCTGCTGAAAGATGTCAGCCATCAGGTGTTGTTAAACTCCAGGTGGACAAAACCTTCTGGACAGGAGAGTGGGGCATGACTTGGCTGAAAGCATAGGTGTTCAGAAGGGCTCAACCTCTTTTCTAAAATCAACTCCTATCTTGGCAGAGCATGGGCTTTGAGGGGGGTATACTGGAACTGCCTTCCCCCTGCTCCGTTGCAGGACTTCCCAGTCAAAGAAGATTATTTTTTCTTTTTGCCATAAAACAGCTTCCTTGCTGAGTGGGGGAAGACAGGGGCATGTGTGTAAAAAGGAGAACTGGGGTTTGAATGAAGAATTGCTAACGGAGCCACAGAACCAGACAGGGCTATGGAGGTGGCCACAGCCAGGTCTTTATTGGAAGGCTGAGGAAACCATTATCCTCTTTCTATAATGAGGAAACTAAGGCAAAGAGGTTAAATGCCTTGTTCAAGGTCACCCAGTGATAATTATTGGAACCAGAATTCTCATCCTAGACTAGCAGGCTTAGTAGACCAGTTGATGTCTGAGCTAGATTTCATCATTAAGAGGATTTGAACTTGAAAGGATGGGAAAGGAAAGATTTTAGGCTAAGAGATCAGGAGGAACAAAAATGGGGAGCAGAAGGCAGTGACAGCCATCCTACATTAAAAAGAGCTGATACTGCCAGGCGCACTGGCTCACGCCTATAGCCCTAGCACTCTGGGAGGCCGAGGGGGGTGGACTGCCTGAGCTCATGGGTTCAGAGACCAGCCTGAGCAACAGTGAGACCTGGGTCTACAAATAGCTGGGGGTTGTGGTGGGTGCCTATAGTCCCAGCTACTCAGGAGCCTGAGGCAAGAAGATCGCTTGAGCCACCAAGAGTTGGAGGTTGTTGTGAGCTATGACACATGGCTCTCTACTTAGGGTGACAAAGTGAGCCTCTGTCTCAAAAAAAAAAAAATGGGGTGGGGGGACTGGCACTTTTTCAAGCCAGGCTGGGGTTTTAAGTGCTTTACCTGTATTAGTTCATTTAGTCTTTAACAACATCATAAAATAGGTATGATGAAACCCATTTCATGGACAATAAAACTGAGGCACAGGGAAGTTAGACAACGTGTCCAAGGTCACATACTTACAAAGTGTCAGAGCTGGGATTTGAAGCTAGGGAGCCTCTGCCTAGCCAGCATTGGTGCCACTCACATGTCGAGCACCTCCTGTGTCATTGCCACGTCCCTGGCTGAGTGCTCTGCCTGCATTGCTGCTTTTCATCCTTATAAGAACACTAAAGGTAGGCATGACTATAATATTACCATTTGACGGAGGCAGAAATTGAGATTCAGGCAGGTTACGCGTACCCTGCCCAAGGTCAAGCTTTGTCTCCCGTCCTGGAAGTTGTTTCCGAGGAGATCTCGCTTCATTGAGAAAAGCTCTGCACTTCCCACAATTCCACATTCCCAGATCAATCGCCCCCCAGCTTGCCACTGAGGCTCGCATCGCCGCTAGATTGGTTTTAAGGTTTTCAATAATTCTGTGAAGAGACAGAGCAGCATAAAAGCTAAGCTAAAAATATCATTTTTCTGTAGCTGTCATAACAACATTTGGGCTAATTGATTCTCAATAGAATAATGACATCCAGTATGTAGTGAGAAATATTCATGAAGAGATCTGTGAAATCCTCGAGGTGCCGGGGCCGAGCTGGCAGCCCAGGACAGCTCCGGAGCGTGATGTGTCCGTGTAGACGCCCATGCGGGGCCTGCCGCCTGGCACAGTGGGTGAGGCCTGACCGCCAGCCAGCGCAGCCTCGGGGACTGTCTTTGGACATCAAAGTGGTTTAGTCACTGAGGACTGGGGCTCCCAACCCCTGAGGCTGCTTTAATCAGAGAAAGGTGATGAAAAGATTAGAGGGTATGATTTATGGAGAGAGATTAGCATCAGAGGAGTCGAGGGGGAGAAAAGAGAACTCTCTCAAAGTAGTTGAGATAACAAAGGCGGTGGAGGCTTGATGGGGGAAGGAGGGAGGCAGCTGTGGCTGGGTCTTGACGGGATCCTGGGGCTGGGATGGATTGACCGAGGGAAGGAGTGGGAAGCTCCTCAGGTCTGAGGCTACCCAGCCCAGCCCCGACCTGCAGGGCTGCTCCTTGGGCCCCTGCCTGTCTCTGGGGGCTCAGGCTCTGAGGTCATTCTTGGCAAAACTGCCCCTGTGAGGTCTTTACACAGGGCTGCCCAGAAAAGGCAGGTGAGGACCAGGGTGGGTGTGGGCTGGACGTGTGGGGCTGGCAAGGTGGTCTTCCAGGCTAGAAGCTGCGATGCTCATGTATGTCGTGTGACCAAAGGCAGGCATGGATTCCGCAGAGGGACACATTGTTCGCAGGGTGCAGTGTGCACATGCGGGGAGGGGTTGTGTACACACGACACTTGTATTTATCAAGCCCCTTCTATATGCCAGGTACACTTTTAAGGACTTTGCGTGACTGAGCTCCTTTCGTCCTCACAGCAACCCTGTGAGGTGGGGTCTCTCACTATCCTGTTTTACAGAAGAAGGAAACTGAAGCTCAAAGAGTATAACTTGACCAAGTCACACAGCTAGTAAGTGGCAGGGCTGGGATTGGGGCCACGTCTGTGGGACCCCCAAAGCCCACAGGGTGCTAGAGTGTGGGGAGAGGAGAGCAGAGTGTGCGAGGATGTGGGTGGGGGTCTCTCTGGTCTGAATGGGGCTTGCACGGTCTGTCGGGCTCGCCGTGAGGGGTGCCCCTGTGTGTGCCAGACGTGGAACGAGAGAGCTGTGTCGTCGGGTGAGTCTGCGTCTGTGGCAGGCCATGCATGGAGCACACACCCGCCTGTCCCACATCCACATCCCACCGTTCCTCGTGTCCGGTGTCCACCTGCAGGTCCTTATTTTTCCTGTCTCATGGCCACTAGGTAATATTGTGACCCCTCCACCATCACAGCCCCACATTCGCACTCTCATGCTCCCACTTGTGTGACATCTGCCCTCTCACAGCCTCACTGTGTTATTTCTAGAAGCTCCCTGGGTGTCATCTGTGGGGGCAGTTTTTATTCTCTGATGTTCTGTGATCCCAAAGTCCTCCTTGAATGTCTGCAACCTGGAATGCCATAGCCACTCCAAAAGCACTAAGACTGTCCCCGAGGGGAGGAGGTGCCCTTGGCGTGCAGACCCATGGGCCCCAGTGGACTCTGTGCCTAAGAAGGGCAGGCTTATGCCTCCTGTTCACCACTCACTCCTCGGCACCAAGTGCAGCAGGCCTGGGAACATAATAGCTGCTCAATAAATAGCTAGCTTGTATTCCTGGGAATGCCACGACCCTAGACCATCCTGTGTCACACTTTGCAACCTGGTACCTGAACGTGGCTTCTTCATCTTCATTCTGCCCGCTGTCCTGTCCCTCAGCAGGGCTCAGATGCCAGGCAGCCCCCTGAGGACCAACACCTGAGACAAATGTCTCATTGATCCCCCATTTCCATAGACAAAACCTCAGGCAAATCAGCCTCGTCAAGCCCTCCCCCTTAGTCCATTGACATAATTGCCGGTGGCTTCCCTATTAATGGAGAACATTTATTGAGTACTGGTTAGGTGCCAGACACTGTGCATAGCTGTTCATTATCTCTTTTTGGCACAAAGCAGCCCCATGAATTAAGCACTATTTTTATCCTTATTTTACTGGTGAGGAATCCGAAGCTCAGAAATGTTAAGTACAATTCCCAGAGTCGCACAGCAGGTGAATTAGTGCAGGAACTGGCAGTTGGGCCAGGGTGGTCTGACTCGTTTTAGAGCTCTGTGTGGCAGGCCCTCCAGGTTGGTCTGAATTCTAGCTAAGTAAGGTCTGAGCTGAGACTCCTGCTACTCATAGATCATTAACATCATATCAGTAAACTTCTTCATGGAGTATTATCATCCTGATTTTACAGATGAAGAAACTGAGCTCAGAGCAGCAAAGCGATTACCAACCGTAAGATGAGTATTAAAAAGGCTGAGCCAGGATTTGCATCCAGATCTGCTAGCTCCAAAGCCTCATTTCCAACTCCCATGCTGTGCTGTCCCTCTGGAGGAGTGGGGACAGTCCTTGGTCACAGGTAGATAAGAGAGAACAAGGCGTAAGGAGGGGGACGCAGCCAAAGATGTGTGGTCCATGGCTGGGAAGCAGGGGGCTGAGTGGGGGAAGGTGACCTGGCAGCCCCTGTAAAGGGGCATTTGGAGTTACTGACACCCACATCACAGGTATGTTTTGGATTTTAGCTCATCAGCAGGTGGCCTTCTAAATGACTTCCACACTGTCCACTCCCATTGGACAAGAGTTCCCAGGACACTGTCTCCTGGCCACTCATTGGTGAGGGGTGGGGCCCCCACAGTAACTGGATACTCACCGGAACACACTGGCATCTCTATCCAGAGGCAGCATATGAGTAAATAGAAAAAGAAAAACGAAGGTTTTACCCAAATCTAGGCCCTGCTCTTCATTAGCTGTGTGACTGTGACCCCCAATACACAGAATAGGGATATTACTGCTTGCCCCTCCTACCAGGCAGGGGCCTGGGGTGGGGTTTCTGCTCTTGTTGGGTGAGAATGCATCCGAATGGGAGGAATTCTGTCAGGGAAGGCAGTCTGGCAGAGGAAGGGAATGCAGAGGTGGAGAGATACCACCCACAGGTCAGGTCAAAATGTAAGTCCTCACTCTAGCCTGTCCCGAGTCCAGGAGTACAGTACTTTCATATCAGCAAGGCAGAGATGTTTATATTTCCCAAGATGAGCCATTTCTGTAATTCATTCATTCATATACCTAGTTTTTAAGTCAATGTTTATTGATAAGGGGTATGTGAGAGATACCGGACCTAATACTGTCAGGACCCAAGAGGTAAAACAAACAAGGACTCAACATATTTGGGCAGATGTGATATACATATGGTGATATCAATCATTAGATGGGAATGAATCAGGTGCTGTGAGAGTTCATAGTTGGGGGACACCTGTGCCAGCTGAGGCAATCATGGACTGTCTCCTGGAGGAAGCGGCATTTAAATTGCAGAAGAAGCCTTGAAGGATGTAAACATACAGCAATGCAGGGGACGAGTCTTCCTGGGAGATTGTACTCCATGTATTTGAGTTCAACCGTGTCTATGCACACAGCATAGTAATAGCCACCGCCATCACAATAATACAACAGAGTGTTCGTGGAGAATAAAGAGGGGTGTTCCAACTGCCATTTCACTCAAGGATCGAGTGCAGGAGATGGATCCTGTTGTTCCCCGGTGGCTTTGAGCTCTGCGTGCCTCTCTTCCTGTATCACCCTGAGGGTGATTCAAGTGTTCAAAGACATGCATCTTTTATGGAACAGGGCCCCTCAAATCAAGCCAACAACCTCATCTGGTGCTTAGCCCAAAGAAAAGCGATTTGTTCCAACGTGGAAGGAAAACCCAGCTGTGTTGGACTTACTGAGAGATGGTATATCAGTCTCCCTCCTAAGGGATTTGTAAGGGTAATTTTGACCATGCCTGTTTTTTCCCTTTATACACTGACTTTAAACACCATCTCTACATCACACAGACGACTGTCGTGGGAACAGCGGCGAAGGCATGGCGGTGGGTACAGCTGGATGTGCAGGGAGTGTAATTAGAGGCTCCATGACTGTTCAGGGCCCCTCAGATTCCAAGAGCTCATGAGTCGGCTGTGATCTTTGGAATCCTCATTAGAAATTCTCTCCAGAGCCTGGGGCATATGCTTTTGCTCGTCTTTAATAATGGCAAATCTTCATGCTTTGAGGTTGGATTTGATTTCGGGAAACAACCACAAGAGGCATTTGGAGCCCAGCCTGGTAGAAGAACAAGCTGGAAAATGTGCTTCTGGTTAAATGGGAGGTGTGACTCTAATTGGCACATGGGGATGCCAAGTTCAGGTAGAAGCCAGAGCAGGAAGCTCTAGGGAAAGCTCCAGAGTTGTTGCAGGGAATGCCAGCCGGGGGGCAGGCGGGAAGGGAATCCTGCCCTCCTCTGGTGTGGGCATACTGGGCACTCCACTAACCCAGCTGGACTTTGTCACCCTCCTACTGCTCAGTGTGGAGTGTGACGAGTCATTTTGGGGCCATTTTCAGAGTGTTTGGGGCCACATGGGACCTGGCAAGTGCAGGGACTGAGACTAGTAGAGGAGTGAGGGTCCCTCGAGCCTCTCTGTGAGCTGTCTCTGGCACTACAAGATCTCAGGGGCCACCCAAGGAGGAGGCCGCGTTGGACCTCATCAGCGCAGTAGCTGGAGGTTGGCCAGAGGAAGAGTCGGAAGCCTCCATGCCTTCAGCTGGGCTGGACCCCAACCAGGACTCCACTCGCCTGAGAAAAATGATCTCCAGCACCCCTGCCAAGCTGTTTCCTTCTGTCTGTAAACTTCCCAATGACCCCTGGGTACAGTGACAAGAGGTGTCAGGTCCCACAGAGATTTGCACACCTGACCCTGATCCTCCTCCCCCACCCCACCCCCTGCCATTTGGGGCCATTGGCCTAATTCTATAGTGCCCTTTATGTGACCATATCGCACACCTACAAAATGACATGTCTCCTTTTCTGGGTGACTTGCTTACTGGCCCCAAAGGCATTTTCCTTCTAAAAGCACATCCTGAGCTTGCAGGGGGAGCCTTTTTGAGGGGGCAGGGCATGTTCATTAAAGTATATATTTTATGGTCCTCCCCAAATAGTCTGCAAATAGTGATCCACCCCAGTCTTCTTGTCCTATGAGGTTCTGAAGACAAAGTGCAGAGTGACCCACCAGAGGAGGAGGCAGGCCGGAGGATGACACCCATGACAGTACCTGGTGCACAGCCACAGATACACTGTCACCCCCTTACACCGTGCAGCTCATACTCACCTCTGCCCACTTCCTCACACACGCAGGCTCCACCTGCACAGACACCCACTCCTCAGCACTCCCCAATGTCTCACTCACGGATGGTCACACCTCTCCCCAGCACAAATGCTCATAACCACAGCCATTCCCTGGAGGACACAGAAACTCGGGTGTGTGTGTCGGGGGGATCTGAGAGTACCCATGAACGCCCCTCTCTGCAAATGAGCTTTTAAGCAAATGATGTAAGAGAGAAAGCAAGATCTCACTGTTCAACGAGTCGAGCTCATGGGCAGGAATTACCACGTGTGAACCTTACTTTTTTGGGCAAGTCCCTTCTCAGTGCCTTAATTTCCCGATCTGTAAAGTGGGCATGATAGTAACCCCTCCCACACAAGGTGTGAGGACAGAATGAGTTAATAAGGAGTGTGCTTTGCTTTGTACATTGCAAAGAACAAAACATGTTCATCACTAGGGCCGTCCGTGTATTTTTTAATTGAGGAACAGGCTGTATTCGGATCAAATGGGCCTTCCTCAGCCAGTCTCTCTGGACTGGGCCATGAAAATCCATCTTGAAGGGGTAGAGCCACTTGTCCCTGTCATATCCAGGCCTGGGCCCCCCCAGCCTCTGGCTCAGGTGGTTCAGCACTCCTGACCCAGGAGAGCTGAGATGTGTATTGGAGGTGGAACTGGTCAGTGAGGACCCAGAAATGGCCAGGCGATTCCCAAAAGAACTTTATATAATCAATGCAGCATCTATTACAAAACATCTATATGCAAAGACGACTCTTGCCCCAGCAGATGAAAAAGTGACTATTGGCAAATCCCTGACAAATGTTTCTGGGATGTGAGGGCTTTGGGGAAGGTAAAGAGGGGAGCCGAAGGGGGAGAGGGCAGCCCTTTTGGCTTATAAGGAAAGGGTGTGGGTTGAGGCTTGAGAGTCTTAGGACAAGAGGAGGTGGGAAATGGGGGGCAGGGAGCAGCTAATCAGGGTGCCCACTTCAGAAAAGCTCCCAGGAAGGTGACATGAGGTCACCAATGGCTGGAGGGACATGTACTTGAATGATGCACGGATTATGCTGCAAAGGAACGGATGGACCTCAATGTGCCGTGGGCTTCCTGTAACTGCTTGAGAAACAAACAGTTCCAATAAAACAGTGGGGGGAAGGAGAAGGGGTGGGGTAGGGTGGGCGATGCACATATAGTAGTTGGAAACTCAAAGAGAAAAACACTTAGTTCTGTTTTTCAATGACGTGAACTTTCCAAATGAGAGTGAGCAGATGAGACTGGGGAGCAGGACTTGGGCATCGTGCGTGGGACACAGAAAGCAGGAGAGGGAGAGGCCCTTGGAAGTAGGATCCCTTGCAGAGACAGAGCAGGGGTATGGGGTGCTGAGCCCATTTTACAGTGAGCAAAAGTGGGGCCCTCAGGACCCGGGGTGGGTTGAAGGAGAGTGCTTCTGCCCATGCTGATGAAATTGTGTGGTAACGGGTATATAGACATGAGCATTTTCTCCAAGGGGAAGGACTAGTCCTTTCATCATATTCCCAAAGGGTTACGAGATTTTAAACAGATAAAGAGGTAAAATTATAGGCCAGCAGGCTAAGGTTCAAATCCCAGCTCTGCCCCTTTCTGTGTGACTTTGGGCAAGTGACCAGGCCACCTGCGTCTCAGTTACCTCATCTGTAAAACAGGGATAATAAAATCCCCACTCCACAGGGTTGTTATTATTATTATTATTATTATTATTTTTGAGACAGAGCCTCAAGCTGTCAACCTGGGTAGAGTGCCATGGCATCACAGCTCACAGTAACCTCCAATTCCTGGGCTCAAGCGAGTCTCCTGCCTCCGCCTCCCAAGTAGCTGGAACTACAGGCGCCCGCCACAACGCCCAGCCATTTTCTGGTTGCAGCCGTCATTGTTGTTTGATGGGCCCCGGCTGGATTTGAACCCGCCAGCTCAGGTGTACGTGGCTGGCGCCTTAGCCCGTTGAGCCACAGGCACCAAGCCAGGGTTGTTATTAAATAAGGTCTCAAAGGGCCTTCCTTGCATATGATAACTCAATCAATAGTAGCTGTTATTATTTCCACTATTACAATAATTGCATTATTATTTGAAGATAAGGGAGGAAAGGCAAGGTCCACTTGCTTGCACTTGGGTGCAGTGGATTCTGCATCCCAGCCAGGTCCAGTCCCGGGGACATGGGTGCAGGACCGGGGCCCACTGACAGGCAGGGCTGGAAGCAGTCTTGCACCCGCCCTGCGGTTTGTATGCAGCGGGTGTTGGGAGAGTGCGTCCCAGGGAGGGGAGGGCTGCTCCATAAGACTGATTTGTTGCTGCTGAACCTCATTAATCAAATCTTACCGGAGAGAGCCTCCTGCAGCTGCTGGCAGGTCAGCGTCGGGGAGATAAGTGATGTAGCCAGACCCAGTGAGGGGGAGAGACGAGGCAGCCATAAGTCTTGACAGTGGCAGCCCCTGAAAGCAGGAGCTCAGAGCCTCGAGTCCCCGGTGCCTGGGGCGAATCTCCTAGTCAGGAAAAAGTTTTTCCTCCAATGGGATGCTCAGGAGAAATGGGAGCTCGGATGGGTGTGCCCGGAGGAGCCTCTGAGAAGCAGGGGGGTTCAATGTGCTTCGAAATAAGCAATGACCCAAGATTTCACTGGTGTCCTTCAGATCCCTAGATTTTCCCCATGGACACCCAGACAAGTTTCCCGGGCAACACCCATGGCCTCATTTACAGCTCCGCTGACTGAGTAGTGTCCAAACGGAACATTTTTGAAATTAATCTTATCTGGTGCTGCTCTGTTGGACAAGTCACACCACCCCTCTGAACCCCAGCTTCCTCTTTGGTAATAACAACGACAGAGCTGAGAACGCTGTGCCACATACAGATCCAGTGGCTTTATTTAATCCTCATGAACAACCTTCTGACATAGGTACCAGGATCTTTCCATTTTACAGATCAGCAAACTGAGGCCACATACTTAAGGAGAGGCGCTCCCTCAGTGCATAGTGGGCGGTCAGGGAATTTGTTCTGATTGTGGGGGATCTCTGGAGCCTCTGCCTAGTGTGTTGGAGTAAGGCTTATGGTTGCCTTGATCAGCTTTGCTCTCCCCAGTACCATCCTTTCTGCTCTGCCCCAGGACGCCCCCTGGTGTCCGGACCTGTGTTGGGAGAGGCCGTGAACAGAGCAGGGCTCTGGAGCCTAAACCCGCAAACCTGCCACTAGCTGTCCAGCAGCATAACCTCCTCCCAGGCCTTCACTTCTCTGAGCCTTGATTTCCTATTCAAAAATGATAACAAGCACCTCCATGAACCGTTCTTAAGTGAAACAAACAAAACCCGTGATGCATTTAGAACAGTGCCAGGCACACAGTAGGTAAGCACTTAATAACTGCTGGTGTTCCTGGGGACCTCGCAGCCTCGCTGCTCCAGTCCTGCCTGTGGTGACCGAAGCCCCTGGAGTCCCTTCCTTCTCTCTGGAACCTGTGTTTGGTTTTCTCACTTCCTGCGCATCCCAGGCCTCCCTTCCCTCTCTCAGCACTTCGTTCCTGAGATCACAGGTTATCTTCAACCCTTGAAAGAGATGGGTTGAACACTCCCTCTGTGTACTTGCGGCATCCTCCGCAACCTCAGTAAGCTGAAAAATGGGTAAAATCATCCTCAACGCCCCAGCAGAGGTGCAGGTAATAAGATATAGGGTGGGTTTTGTTTTGTTTTTTGCACATTTAGGATGTGTGGAGCATCGTGCCACAGACATTACAAACATTAGCGCACGTGATCTCCATGACATTCCCGATGTGAGGGAGTTAGATAGGTCCTGTTTGGGGCCTGTTTTACATCTAAGGAAGCTCAGAGAGGTTAAGTACCTTTGCCAAGGTCACTCAGGTAGTGAAGGACAGAGCCGGGTGTCAAGAGCTTTACAGAACTGACTGCAAAGACCAGGCCCCATACCCTACTCCTAACCCTAGGTTAAGGCCTGGGCCCCAAAAGCTGGACCTACCTTAGGGAGACTTTCCCCTTCACCCCTGCTGCACTGCGGAGGCCCCACGTTTACAGGGTTGGCTGGGCCCAAGTTCGGGAGTTGTTAACTTCTTAGTAGTTGTCTCTTTGCCTCATTATGGGGTAAAACTGCATTTGGTTTTTAAAATTCCCTTTTTATTTAGTCGCTGTGAATGTTAAGAACTGCCAGTACTGGAAGCTGAGATCCCATCCATATGCCAGGTTTTAAATAGCAGACTAGAAACAAGTTTACACAGGAAGATCAAACTCATCCCAAACATGCAGCTACCGCACTGTTCAGACAAGAAGCCCGTGCCCCCCACCCCGCCCCGCCCGCTCGCCCCTGTCTTCCCACTTCAAACGATTTCGGAAAGTCATCTTTCTTGTTTTAGAAAAACATTGCTGAATTCCGTCTGCTGCTCTTCGTGCACAAGGAAGCAAGTGGTGACCCAATCATGGCAAGGTACATGTTCGGGTTGTTTCTCTGGCCTTGAAGGATCCATCCCTAGTCACCTCGGAAGCTGTTTTCACTTCCCTGGAGGCAGAGGTGCTCTGTCTCTGCCCTGAGAGTGAGCAGAAGCAAGTTTTATATGGAGAAATCACACTGGATTTGACTTTTGTGGTCTGCCCCCTCAAATGTACTCTGTGACCTTGGGCAGGGAGCTCACCCCACCCTTCTGAGATTCAATTTCCTCCTTTGCAATATGGACCCAGCAGAGAGAACACCATGGTTAAGTGCCTGGACTCTGGCATGACACGGCCAATGTTCAAAACCTTCAGCCCTGCACTTCCCTGGCTAAGCCTCAGTTTCCCTCCCTGTAAAGTCAAGGCCTGAGTAGTGCCTGCCTCCTAGAGTATATAGTCATAAGGGTTAAGAGCCAGGACCTATAAAGTACCCAAGGCAGGGCCTGATGTGCTGATGTGTGGTGAGTGGCAGCAGTTAGAATCACCAGGGTCCGGGATGGCCTTGTTGGGATGGCGGAGATTGGCACTTGCTTCTAAACCTCATGGCTGCATAACCTAAAGTGGGTCTCTGCATCGGGGGCTCAACTGAGGTCTGGTCTGCACCCAGCCTGGTTTTTTTTTGCTAGCCTCACTCAGGGCTGTCCTGGCTATAGGGAGGGGGCCAGTTGATCTATGGGCTGGGTAACCTGCCTGGGGGAAGGGAGGGGCCCTCTGACCCAGGGGTAAATCATGAACTTCCCCCAGGGCCCGTCAACTCCCCGGGAAAGAAGCCCTGGGCATTTGTTATCTCAATGTTTCCCCTGAGGGGCTGACCACATGATTCATTTCACTCACACTAATTGGATGTAAATTAGATGAGAAATCAGTAATTTGTCCAAAGATTTGTCATTCCAGTGGCTTTCCAGGCAGAGCAAAGCACTGGTCCTGCGAAGGCTCCCCCAGCTGTAGGGGAGGCAGGAGGAGGTTTTTCTGGGTGATTTCTGCGCTCACATTTTTTCAAAGGGATGGAGCTGAGGTGGAGATGGAAGGGGGAGGAGGGAAAGGAGGGGAACAGAGGGAGGAGGAGGGAAAAGGACAAGGGGGGGAAGAAGGGCAGGGAAAGAGAGGGAGAAGGGGAGATGGAGTCAGGGAGAGAACAGGAGGGAGAATCAGGATTCTCTGGCTGCTTTTGGCTGGCTGGAGGGGTGGAGGAGCCTTCAGGTTATGTTATTTAGTGTCAATAGGAAAAAGGATTACTCCAGACTTCTTTCCCTACAACAATATGCTAATCAACCCCTTGGGCCCACTCCGGGCTGGGAACCTGGGCAGCTGCCTCTGTCTGTCTCCAGGAGCTGATGGCCGCTGATTTAATGAGGAGGAGGGCACAGAATGGGTCCCGCCCCTGGCTCCTGGGAGTGGGACCAGACAATGCCTGGGGGAGGGGAGTTAGGGCAGCATGGAAGGGGCGGGGCAGATGGGGAGGCTGCCTGGAAGGGGGTGGCAGCAGCCCGCGTGGGTCCAGGTTGGGCAAGAGCAGCGGCTCATGTTCTATTTATTAGAGAGACAGACAGAGTCCCCTGAAGAAGGCGGGCATGTAAATATTTTTAAAGAGAATCTGAGACCTGAGTCAAGGGTATAAAGGAAGGGAGGGAAAGTGCTGAGGTTGGCAGGCAGAAAAAGGGGAAGGGGTCACTGGCCCAAAGACCCTTTTGGAATAATTGCATCTTAATTGTGATAGGTGCTAAATCCCCAACTTAAAGCTGGGAGATGTCTAGGTGGGAGCCCTGTCCGCCCTTCCAGACGAGGCCTCCAGCATCTGCTGAGGAAGGACTCTCTGGACACCAGAAGGTGGGCTTACCTGGCCAGGGGACTAGAGAGCAGGGGCAGAGGGCAGAGGCCCTGAACACACCACAGAGGCTCGGTCTGGGGCTGAGGCTTCACACGAGGTTAAGGACCCTTGCAGTAAGTCAGGTGTGGGGTGGGGGTCTGAGGTGTAGAGAGGTTGTTTGAAAAGACTCATCATTAGGTGCTCATTCCTTCATTTCAACATTGCATATGCATTTGTGAAACTTTTACCATTTTGTCAGGCTTGGTGCTAGGTGCAGGATGAGCCTTAAGCTCTGAAGTTTCCCTCCTAGAAACTCTAGGAGGGAAAGCAGGTGCTCGTCAAATAACCCACATGTGATGATGAGACTATGCTAAGTGCCACGCAAGAAAGGAACACGGGGCTTCGACAGCTCTCAAGAGAGGGACCGGACCCCATCTGGGGAGCAGAGAGTTGGGGAAAAAATGCTAAGATTATCAATTCAAAATGAATGATGAAAGGGTAACTGCTTTTGATCCTCAGCAGGAGAAGCACTGACCTTGGCTGTGCAAACCATAAGGACGCATGTGCTGTGGGATGGTGTGCAAGAGAGCGTTTGAAAATACCTCGCCGGTGTGCACGCCCGTGTGCTTGGGAGCATTTCGTCTTGTTACACGTGTCTGTTTGGGTCTCAGGTGGGGTGGGGGATGCGCTCTTCTGAAGGATTCTGCAGATTGTTTTGGGATATATTTCAAAGCAATATAACAAGCAGCAGCTGGAATCTGGGGGTAACTTAAAGAGGATCCCCAAGCCTGCCTCTTCACTTCATGTCCCCAAATTTGAGAAAGAAAAACAGAAAGCGACCCTACCCCTCCGTTTTAACCTTTCCATGATTCTGTGTATGTCCCATGTCATCATGAATGAAGATGCCTGGCCCAGGCTACGTGAGGTTCAGTCAGGGTTTCCCGTCCCTCCGTCCTGAAATCTGCCTTCCATCCTTTGTCCTTTCCTCCCTCCTTCTCTGCTTAATACTGTTGTTGTGTCGAGTGCTTATTAAGTGCCCAGGAGTGTTAAGCCCTTCAGATAGGTTATTTCATTGGGTAGGGATTCGTATCGCCATTTTACAGATGAGAACATGCATCCCGAGAGAGGTCAAGTGACTACTCCAAGGGCATGCCGCCAGCAGGTGGAAGACAGAGACGCCAAGTCTGAACTCACACACTTGGCTCCCAGGTACCTGCCCTCTTGTCCCCTCTCTCTTCCTCCTTCCCTCCCTCCGAGGCCCCCCGTAAACACCCACAAGCTCGTGATGAGCTAGAGACTGCTCGTTCCACGGCTCTCTGCTTCACGCAAGTGCGGCTTCCCAAGGAGGATCTGATTCATGCACCAGTTTTGAGGACACCTATACCCGCATCGCATTGCCAAGTTCCTCAGCAAATGTTAAGGTGTTGCGGGAGAATCGCCGACATTTCCACGTTGGAAGAGCACCTTCCTCATCCACAGAGACGAACAAACAAATGGAGGCCCTTTGAGAAGGGGAGCCTTGCGAAGGGCGGCGTGACTTGCCGGTGGCAGAGTGAAGAGAAGCCCGAGAGGCTCCTTCTGCCTCTCGCCGTGCCCCAGTCAGCACACCGGGTTCCCCTCCGAGGAACCAGCTCACCCCTTAGGATACACTGACACCCCGTGAATGCCATGATTCTCCAAATCAACGTAGAACCCAAAGGCATCACCAACCATCCTAAAAGCTCTGAGAAACCACTCCCAGTCCTTAGGTGGCCAAGGGGCTTTGTCTCTTCAGATGATTCAGCTGCTGTCCCCCTGTCATAGGGGATGATATTTATACTTCAATCACACGTTTCTCATGTGTTGACTAGAGGACAGGGAAGGGGGAGCTTGAGGGCGATCAGGGTGGCTGAGCACCTTGACAGCCTCCTTTTCCCTGCCCACCCTCCGCCCCCAGTGGTGGCTGTGCTGTGCAGTGTTGGTTGTGATTTCCACTGACCCCCTCAAGGACACCCGCTGATAGGACAGCTGGAGGCTCTGGTGTCAGCAAGCTTGGGTTCCCAACCAGGCAATGTTGGCGGGTACTGGTTGGTGGGCTTTCCTAGAACAAAACTTTCAGGGTCACCTGATCACTAGCCTCAGTTGTCAAAAGCCAGAACTATTTTGGCCAAATCAGAATGTCTGGCCATCTTGTTTTGGTTTTTGTTTTTTTTGAGACAGAGTCTCGCTTTGTCACCCTTGGTAGAGTGCAGCAGTGGTGACGCAGCTCACAGCAACCTCAAACTCTTGGGCTTAAGCGATTCTCTTGCCTCAGCCTCCCAAGTAGCTGGGACTACAGGGGCCCACCACAACGCCTGGCTACCTTTGTTGCAGTTGTCATTGTTGTCTAGCTGGCCCAGGCCAGGTTTGAACCTGCCAGTCTCAGGGTATGTGGCTGGCACCATAACCACCGTGCTATGGGCACCGAGCCCTGGCCATCTTGTTTAATTGTATTAGTGCACGGCGAGCAGAGTAGAGACCTGCTGAAGGGGGTTCAGAGTTGTGTGAATGGGTTTGAATTCCATCTCCACCTGTACCAGCTGTTTCACTGGCTTGGTGACAAGCCCAGAGCATCAGTGTCCTCCTCTGTAGAATGTTACAGAGGGTTGTCAGGAGAACTGATAAGAGTTGGGATGGACCCAAAGCCAGTGGAACCATGCCTGGCAACTAGAAGGGGCTCAAGGAGTGGGCCTTCCCTTCCCTCCTTTCTCACTGTTCCTCTCAGCCAGACTTTCCTTTTCCTCACTCTATTCCTTGCCAGAGCTCAAGTACGATATTGGAGGGTTGGTGGGGCTGGGTTGGGATGTAGCCAGCAAAGTCGTCATAGACTCCGGTGGTTCCTGGGGAGGGGCTCACCTGGGAACAGGAAGGACAGTAGGACCTGGAGTCCGCCTCTCGGCACAGGGAATGGGGCATCTTGGAATTGCAGGTCAGAGAATCAGGAAGTGCTTCGGCTTCTCTGCTGCTCCAGTTATCAGCTTGGAGTCCGCAAAAGGGATGCCACTGATGGAACATCAAATGCTGTTCTTCAGATCCCAAATCCACATGCAGAGCTTCTAGACCAACAGTTGGATTGAACTGGCCATCAGATTAGCCCTTTATTCATCTTTTGATGAGTCTGTAGCTTTTGCAAGAAAATTGAATTCTAGAGTTATAAAATTTGCGCTAAAGTTACCCCCCACCCCCTGCCCTTTTTGGTCTTTCCTTGACTCTGTTGATCAAGCTCAAATTGACCATCATCTTATAAACTGAATTTTTTTTTTTTTTTTGAGACAGAGCCTCAAGCTTGTGCTGTGGGTAGAGTGCCGTGGCATCACAGCTCACAGAAACCTCTAACTCAGGCTCAAATGATTCTCTTGCCTCTGACTCCCAAGTATATGGGACTACAGGCGCCCACCACAACACCGGCTATTTTTTGGTTGCAGCCGCCATTGTTTGGCGGGCCTGGGCTGGATTCGAACTCGCCAGCTCAGGTGTATGTGGCTGGTGCCTTAGCCGCTTGAGCCACAGGAGCTGAGCCTACCATCATCTTTAAACAAAAATACGCGCACGTGTGTGAGTGTGTGTGTGTGTGTGTTAACAACAGCTAACATCTGTTGAATGCTTACCATGGAGCAGGCTTGCTACATGTATCAACTTAATTGTTACAACAACCCTATTGCTGTGGACTGAATTGTGTCCCCCCAAATTCATTATGTTGAACTCCTAATTCCCCCATGTGACTTTACTGTACATAGGGCCTATAAGAAAGTGATTAAGGTTAAACCGGGTCATCATGACTGTAGCCCTGATCTGATAGAACTGGTGTGCTAATAAGAAGAGGAAGGGGGACCAGTCTCTCTCTGCCGGATGAGGGCACAGCAAGAAAGCGGCAGTCTGAAAGCCCTCATCCAGAACCCAAGCATGCTGGCATCCTGATCTTGAAATTTCAGCTTTCAGAGCTGTGAGAAAATACATTTCTGTCATCTAAGCCACCCAGGATGTGGTGTTTTTATGTTACTATTCCTACTTCCCATCTTTTGCAGAGAGGTTAAGGTCGCTAGACTGGCAGAGTTTGAAGCTTGTATGTGTGGCTCATGAGCCTGTGCCCTTAATCTTGAGGCCACAGTGACTTCAAGAGTCACACCGCAGAGAAACTAACCAGAGGATTAAGGTCAACCTCTTTGCTACCTGCAACGCAAGTGGTGTTGGCTCGTTCTTAAAACCTTTTGACCAGGGGAAACAGAGACGAGAGAGGGGCTAACTTACCCGTTAATCCCCACGCGGAGCGTGAGTGCGGCACTGCAGTTAGCAGCAGCACCAGCTTAGGAGCACCAGTTCTGGGCATCTTTTCCCAAGTCTGTATTCAATGACATCACATGGGTAGGTTGAAATTTACCATGCCGAGGGTATTTACACCACACATCAGAGCTTTTTCACTGGAAAGACTCCTGTTAAACATTTAGCATCAAACAATCTCATACCACATCAAACATGGGGAAGGAGGTATATGGGAATTTGGCTCCTTGGCAGCATGAGGTAAGCCCTGGTTGTCTTTTAATGGGATCATAGATTCCCAGATGTTGAAGCTGGAGAAGCCTTAGAAACACTCAAGCCCAACTTCCCATTTTACAGATGGAAAACCAGGGCCCAGAGAGGGGGAGTAACTTGCTTAAGATCACACAGCACATCTCAGCTATTTCGTGTCAGTTTACATCCTTTTAGTCCAAGCCTGTCGATCTAATGGGGGGGGGAGGGAATGGCAGAGGTTTTCTGGCATAGATTAAACATTGTTGCTGCTATTTGGGGAACTATTCTGTGAGGATGGGGTAGTGTTTTCCGGATTTCCTGGCTGTTTCCTCCTCCTGCATTTCCACACCCCACAGGGTGTAGTAGAGAGATAAGCAAGAAGCGCAGGCTGTAATCAATAATGCAGCCTCTTCTGTCTCTGAGTCGAGTCTGTAGAAGTCAATGCAAATAGCACAGCTTGTAAATGTGCAGATTGGACCGGAGCCCTAAAGTGCACCCTAGAAAACACGGCTGCGTGTTCTTCATCTACAGCTAATTATAACTTTATTCATTACAGTCTGGCTCATAAGATTATAGACCTAAATCAGGAATAGAATATGTGTTACATATATATTTTTGTAATACTTTCCCTCCGTCAGAAGTGAGTCTCTGCCTCTATCAGGAGGCGTGAAGTCAGAGTCCCATCCCAAAGTCAGGCATCTGCAATGTGGCATTTTCCGTCGCCGCCCCACACTTTTCTCAAAGCAACGTGAAGGTGTTAATCAACTCAGAAAGCACCCACCCCCCACCCCTCTCCCCACCCGGCAAATCAGAGCGACTGTCAAAGGAAGATGGAAAAGGAGTTATTAATCTTTGGGGCCAAATGTTTTTAATTATGTACATACAGTATTCAAATTAGGTTAAAAATGGTCTTAACAGGTTCGGCTTTTCCCTCTGCAGTTTATCCTGCAGTGCTGTGGATCGTGCAAGTGCGAAGGGAAAAGGCACGTTGGGAATTTTCTTGTTCCAGAGGGTTGTTGGAGTACCCCAGGGCTGCGTGCTTGGCCCCCTTTTATCCCATTTCCCTCCTTAGGTGACCTCAATCCATTCCTTCACTTTACTATCATGTTCGTACTAAAGACATCGGCGTTTGTATCTCTAGCCCTTTCCTGCACGGCCAAGTCCAGAATCACAGAACTCCCTGTCTGATGTCTCTTCTTGGGTGCCTCACACTCATCTCAAACCTTAAATGCGAACGCAGCCTTTTCCGTGACACCCCAGTCAGGGCTCTCTCTACTCTCCGCTGCTACTCAGGAAGCAGCAGGGTCTGCCCGGGCAACCTACACACCCAAGAGCCATTCTGGATTCTTCTTTCTCTCATCTCTCACATCACATGTCCAATGGATGTTAACCTGCTCCTGTATCCCAGATCTGTCTGTCTCTCTTCAACGTCCCTGGTACCTCCCTGCTCCTGACTGTCCTCATCTCATCCTGGGGATGGCAGTGGGCCCCCATTGGTGTCCCTGCTTTCTGTCTCACCTATGTACGGTCCATTCTCTACACAGCAGCCTGAGGACAAAGCTGAAAAACGAACAGCAGCACCTACTGCCTTGCTTATCTCCCTCTACTAATGAGTCTCTTGCGGTGGCTTCCGAGGCCTCACAGGGTCTGGCCCCAGCCCACCTCTCTGCTCTTGCCTCTACTGTTCATCTCAGATGCTGGCTCTCTTGAAGCTCACCAAACTCATGCATGCCTTGGGCCATTGGACTTGCGGTTTCTTCACCCTGGAAAACTCTCCTTCCAGTTCTTAATTTGGTTGAAATCCTTCAAGGGCCACTTCCTCCTCGGAGAGGTCATTCAAGAGGGGCTCAGCCGGGGAGAGGAATGATGAAGTCCACTCTACTTCCTTGGAGAGAGTTCTGTCCTTTCTGCAACCAAGTCTTCAGGCAAGGCAGAATTCTCATTAAAAAAAAAAAAAAGCCCAAAGAGTTAAAGGGAAGGGAGGACTGAGCGCCGAGAGCCCTCAGAAGACCACAGTGGTCTGTGGTGTCTACAGGCTCAGTAAGAGGCAGCACAACCACCGAACAGACGGATCGCAACCCACTGACCTGACCTTGACTTGTGACTTTGGGTCCTGGCCCTTGAGTGGTCCTTCATGTCCTTGTGTTGAGTTTTACTATTCTTTTGAGACCCTTCCAAAACTCTTCTCTAGTTCATTATTAGACACTCCCTCTCATTCAGCTGAGTTCCTAAAGCACCTGGTCTCTGGGCTTCCTGAGGCTTTCTTGCTTTGCTCTCCTCTGGTCTCTGCACCATGCCTGGCACATAGTAGGGATACTGTAGGGAGATGGCAGACTGCTGGCTGCCTGGATAACTATCCCATGTTAATTAAAATGTGCCTTGCCTTCACGGACTTGCCTTCCCCCACCCGGTTAGGTGGGGTGGGCATGGAGGTCAAGGCTGACCCTTAGCCACCTTTGTACCTCTTGTGGTACCTAGAGCAGTGCTGAGCATTTAGTGGGTTCCCAGTTCATTTCTGTAGCACAATTTCACCACCAAGGGAAGCATTCGGAATCATGTCAGTCTGATGACAAGGACCAGTGGTGATAAACACCAGGTTCTTGTTTCCCAGGGACTTGGAGTCCCAGCGAACTAAGAGGTGGGACTTTTGCTATTTTCTGGGGAGAAAAGGAGACACTTAATATGGTGTTGAGGTCTCCTTTGGGGTTTTCCCAGGAGAAGAGAGCGTTTTCCCTTTTTACTGCAGATGCCAAATGAGGCCTGGCAAGCAACATGGATTCACATGGCTTTTTGTGTGCAAACAATATATCCATTCTAGAGCAGTTTTATATTTCCTCATCTGACTTGCAAGGGTGACACTTTGTATAGACCACATTGTTTGAGCTGAAATTGTATTCTACAGATTTCATTTTGATAAGAGAATTCTGGCTTTGTCGCCAACCAACATTTTTAAAAAGTCACATAAAGAAGAAAAGTCTTGAAAGTGCATTTTCTTAGTGCACTTATTCGGGTAGGAATCATCATTCCCCATAGTTCCTAAACTTGTTGCCTTCTCAACGTTCTTTGTTTAATGAGAAGTGTGCACATGCTGACCAAGGCAATGATCTTGGAGCAAATCCCTTTCTGTCTTTTTAGGGTCACGTCACATGAGCTAGATCAATGACGCCCTCGTCATCATTATCACCAGCATGGTCATCATAATCACTGTCACCGTCACCACCACCATCATCGTCATTCACATTCATTGAGATCTATGTGCCAGGCATCTTGCTAAACACCTCACATGTGCTAAATTCTCACGTTGGTTTTATGAAGTCCTCAGAGGGGTAAAATATGTTGCTTGAGGTCATAGGGTGGTAAAATGTGGCGCTTCCATGGCAATTCAAAGCCCACGTTCTCAAGCATTGCACAACGTGTAATGCAGTGATGCACGTTACCCTGCAAGGCTTTTAATCTTCTGAATCAGACTGGGAAGCCACCTTAGCACAGCGGAATGGGCACCACTGTTCAAGTCAGGCAGACCCCAGTTCTTATCCCGCACTCTTACCCCAGCAAGGTGACCTTGAGGAAGTTGCTTCATTTATCTGAGCCTCACTCTCCTAATCCTTAAAAGGAAGGTAAAAATGATGTTTGCGAAGTACTGAGCAAGGGTTTGCAACACAGCAGGTGGTTGGTAATGACATCCCAAGTAATAGTTATTGGACACCTATCATGTGCCAGGCAAAAAGCATCATTTTCATGGGTTATCTCATTTAATTCTCGAAACACGTTCGTGAGGTCAATACTGTTGTTCTATCTTGATCCTATGAATAGCTCAACTGTGGATCACAGAGGTGAAGTTACTTGACACCAGTTTAGGAATCAGATGAACCTGTGTATGAAACATAAGTCTTTTTTTTTTCTTTTGTTTGTTTTTGAGACAGAGTTTCACTATGTCACCCTTGGTAGAGTGCCATGGCGTCACAGCTCACAGCAACCTCTAACTCTTGGGTTTAAGTGATTCTCTTGCCTCAGCCTCCCAAGGAGCTGGGACTATAGGCGCCCGCCACAACACCCAGCTACTTTTTTGTTGTAGTTGTCATTGTTATTTAGCAGGCCCGGGCTGGGTTTGACTCCGCTTGCCTCGATGTATGTAGCCGGCATCTTAACCACTGAGCTACGGGTGCCAAGCCCTAATGAATAGTTTTGACCTTAATATATGAGGTTCCATTTCCCCCTCGAGTACATGAGTTACCACCTCATGAAGTCATGGTAGAAATGGAATAAAATAAGGTAGTAAGTGGTCAAAGATGTTCATTTCTTTCCTCTTCTTTCATAGATACCCTGATGCATCTTTTTCCTCTAAATTCCTACAATATATTGTATCTCTCTTATGACCTGCATCGCTAGGTGCCTCCGGTGTTAAGCCTCAGGCTTCAAAGACTCCAGGATTACCTGTCTTTAGGTCCTTCCAGACGCCTCTCACAGACACTTGCTCCCTGTGGGCATTGACAAATGAATGTGTAAATAAAGGAAATAAATAAATGTGCAAACAAAGCAAAAAGGTGGTTCCCCCACCCGGCAGCTTCATGGCCACGCCTTCAGTGCAGTGTTATTGGAAATTTCATTAGAATAGGTATCTCTGGTTTATCACAAGGGCCGTACAGTGGGCAAAAAACAGTCTTCCCATTTCGAAAGCTGTCCGCTGCCAGCGAGGGGGAAATTCTAGCCAGTCACTCTTCAATATGGAACGAGTCATAAAGCCTGGGAGTTCATGTGCCAGGGGAGAAATGATTCACAGCCCCTGCACTGTGTAGGAAGGACGAGCTGGGATACAAACTGCTAGCAGGCTCCAGGGTTTGCCTCTCGGTAATGTGAGCTTTGCAGTCTGGCCAGGAGTGAGCTTTTTACCATAAACATTCAGTGCATGCTGCTTATGTTTTAAAAGTGACGTGTTTTAATTTCTAGCCAAAAATACTATATGTTTGGATTGCAGTTTCTCAAGTTGCTAAAAAATTATTCAGAGGAGATGAAAACCTGCCATGCGGTAGAGGAAGCAGCCTGATGTTTAATGCAAAGGCTGAACCCGTTCGTTCTCCGGGAAGCTGGGTCTTCTCTTTAAACCCGGCCGTGAAAGTCGGCACTCAAGGACCGGGTATTTTCAGTCTCCCAGGAATTGGTGTCATCTATGACCAACTCAAATGCGCTAGGACCTATGAACAATGTCAGGTCAATTGGTTGGGATTTATACTTTTTCATGTGTGGTGGGTAAATCAGACGAAATAGGCTAGGTGAAGCTGCAGGAACCAACAACTCTCAAATTCGAATGTCTGGGGACAGTGAAGGTCACTTGTGCATTCGAATATGTGTTGCTCACTGGTTGGCGGGAGATTGTGCTCCAGACCTCCTCTTAAGGGGCCTGCCTGCTTGGTGGGGCAGCTACAATCTTGAATGTTGTAGTCACCACACGGCAGGGGGAAGTGTGCTCCGGAGGACTCACTGCAGCTAAACAGTTAAAGGCTCTGGCCCGGAAGCAACATGTGTCACCTCCGCTGGCCACCCATTGACCAGGAGGAGTCACTGAGCTGTGTCCAGCCATGGGGAGCCAGGAAATGCAACCCATTCTGTGCCTGGAAAGGGAACCAGACAGCTTCACCAACGAGTCCCACATTGAGTATTTAATTCACGTGAAACTGTTGAGAGCAAAGAAGAGCGAAATCATAATCATATCTCAGGGGAAGAGAAAGCTTGACTTTTAGAGAGTTTTTTTTTTAATCCATTCTGAGAAGGATACAATTTTTTTTTCTCTTTCTACTTTAACTTCTGAGGAGTTGTTTAGAAATTCTCTCTGTACCTGGAAAACAACTCAGCCATTAGAGTTGAGGTGGATTCTCTGGTGAGGGTGTGTGTGTGTGTAGTGTGCTGTGGTGTAGTTTACCAGAAGACAGGGACAGAAAGCACGTTAGTGTGATACAAAATTTTCCCTGAGCTACACAAGGACTTGGAAATTGTTGGAAAGATGGAGAATTTGCAGGTGGACCGAAGGTCGTGACGGACCTTCTAAAACAGAGAACATTCCACAGGCCGTGTGGTTGGAAGTTTCTTCCTTTCTTCAAGTAGTTCAGTGATGCCCGAGCCCCCAGGTGATGTCCAGGTTAAACTACAAGGCACTGCTCACACAGTGCATGTCCCCTCTCAAGAACCCATCGCCCCTGCCTGTTCATACACATGCTCCAATTCTGTCTTCCACCGTAGATGGAGCACCAATATCTGTGTTTCTGATGGGATGAATTTGAGTCCTAGAGACGTAAGATGATTTGCTTGGTTAGTAAGCTTGCCTGGTTAGTAAGTGACAAAGTCAGGATTAAAAGGAGGCACCCAGATACCAGGCAGTGGAGTATCCATAGGAACCAGGAGCCCAGTGTCCCAAGTTTACCCTCCTCTGTGAGCAGCCTAAATGCGGACACACACACCAGGTGTTGGGAGGAGCCTCCGTTCCTCTGTCCTATGTTCTTAAGTGCGGGGATGTCAGCAGAAGCAGCACTCAGGCGTTTATACACCTTCACTAATTGCTCAGAGGGGAAGGATTTCTCAGAGAGGCAAGTTTCAGGGAAAGAACCAAATATGCTCAGCTTGGCCTTTTCTGTGTGATCCTGGCTCCACCTTGAGGGATGCATTCAGGACTGGGCACCAGGTGGTCAGTTCTCCAGGGCAGGCCCTGCCCAGGAACCAGCACACTGTGGTCAGCCCAGCTACTGGATGGACAAACTGGAACCCAAAGTGGAGTGCTTGGAAGCCCACCATGGCTGTAGGTCTAAGGCCACATTTTTTAACTCACCTTAAGATATTTTGATACCTTAATTTTCATCTGTGGCCTCCGTCTTATTTCTTGATTGGTCCCAAACTTATATATGGAAGGGCACAAGAGTGCAGGATTAGTGATCACTCCAGAAATCTGACTTCAGGAAACAATCAGTTGCCTACGAATGGATGGAGGTTAGAACTGAATCCCCCAGTCCCCTGAGTTGATCCTTTCTTATGATTTTAAAAAGCTGACTGATTTCCAGGGTTCGATAAAAAGATCTGTGTTTTGTTTATGTCTGAATTCTCCATGCCTAATTCAGTTCCTAGCCCATGATAGGTGCATTGGAATTGTCTGCAGAATAAACGAAGTCCACAGTTGGCTCAGGAAGCCAGGCCAGGGCAATAGACAGAGAATGTGAGAAGGCTGAGTGATCCTGATGCGGGAGCTGCGATTTGTGGAGAGGCCAGGTCAGCAGCCTTGGTGATGACGCAGCAGGCCAATGGGCCTTGATGACTTGTTTCACGGCCCATGCAGGTGTGGCCCTGACCTCAGGTTTATTCTAGGGCACCACACCCCAAGAACAAGATGTCCTTGGCTGGGAGTGGTGGCTCATGCTTGTAATCCCAGCACTCTGTGAGGCTGAGCTGGGTGGATTGCTTGAGCTCAGGAGTTTGAGACCAGACTGAGCAACAGCAAGACCCTGTCTCTGTTAAAAATAGAAAAAAGCTAGCCTGGTGTGGTGGCAGTCACCTGTAGTCCCAGCTACTCAGGAGGCTGAGGCAAGAGGATCACTTGAGCCCAAGAGCTTGAGGTTGCTGTGAGCTGTGATGATGTCACAGCACTCTACTCAAGGCAAGAGAGGGAGACTCTGTCTCAAAAAAAAAAAAAAAGAAAAGAAAAAAATAACAAGGTGTCCTTATCAAACAGAAGACACCCTGTACACATCTCCTCTGGTCTTGTCTGCAGAGGTATGTTTGGCCCCCAGGAGCAGCATCCTCCCCACTTGGGCTCTGTTGGGTGGGCCACAAGAATCTCAGGGCTCAACAGGCCTGAAGCCTGGGACTCTGTTTCGAACAAAGACTCAATTCCTAGAGAAACCTAAAAACTTTGTGTATGTCTATGTTTGTGTGAGTGGACCTATATGCATCTGTATGTATGAAAAACATGCATATACAAACATTATATGACAACCCTCGTCCTCACCTGTCACTGAAAGTCCAAAATCCAAGCCTCTGGTTTTCACTTTTTTTAGAGGTATAGTATACAGTGTTGGGGTTTGTGCACAGGAACTAACATCTGATTTTCTGGGTTTGGTTCCTAGATATGCACACACACACATACACACATCTACACACATACACACACAATTTCCTCAACCTATAGCACCCTGAGGTTTTAAATGAAACCTCAAAAAGAGTAATTAACTTGGCCAGTGTGGTGGCTCATGCCTGTAATCCTAGCACTCTGAGAGGCTGAGGCAGATGAATTGCCTGAGCTCAGGAGTTCGAGACCAGCCTGAGCAAGAGCCAGACTCCATCTCTACCAAAAAAATAGAAAAAGTAGCCGGGCATTGCCTATAGTCTCAACTACTAGGGAGGCTGAGGCAAGATGCTCACTTGAGCCCAAGAGTTTGAGGGTGCTGTGAGCTATGATGCCACACCACTCTACTGAGGATGATGGAGTGAGACACTGTGTCCAAAAAATAAAAATAATTAACTTGCCCTTTACTGGCTCTGGCCTTTGCCTCTATTTTAATCAGCCTCTGATTATCCACATCCCTCAGATTATTTTTGGAAACCTCACATGTGCTCAGTAACAACCTGTGTCCCTTCGATGTGGTGTCCACCTATTTCTTTCATCTCTGTTCCCTGCTATAGGGCTGCTGATTAAATCTGTTTTCGCACAGAACAGAGCACCTGGTACATGGGTGGTATATTAGTCAGGGTTCCCCAGAGCAGCAGCTTTAACAGGAGATTGTACACAGTGTGTACATATATGTATACACAGAAATTTATTCTATGCAATTAGCTCACATTATAGATGCTTACAAGTCCCAAGTCCCAAGTTGGCAAGCTAGAGACCCAGAAGTTCCAGTCTGAGTCCAAGAGCCTTAGAACCAAGAGAGCTGATGGTGTGAGTTCCAGTCCAAGGTCAGGAGAGCACCAATACCCCAGCCCAAGTAGTCAGGTGGGCAAAGTCCAATTAGATGTGGTCCACCCACATTTGGGGGAGAAGTCTCCTGTCTCAGTCTGTCAATTCAAATGTTAATCTCATCCAGAAGCACCCTCACACACACACACACCCAGAATAATGTTTGACCAAATATCTGGGCACCGTGCAGCCCAGTCAAGTTGACTCATAAAATTACCCATTGCACTAGGAGGCAATCAGTAAAATACCATTTAATTAATTAACTCACTAATTAATGAATGAATGAAGTGTTATTGCTGTGTTTTGCTCATCACTGTAGCTGCAGGCTCCCACTGCTGGCCCTGCAATCATCCTGGGCCAACCTCACACCGTAGAGAAGCTGCCCTGATAAAAGGGGGAGAATATTTCTTCCTCCACAGTCTCAGGGCACATAGTCCTGTGCAGCCAGCTGCATTCTGCACGTGATGAACCCAGAGAGGGCTGCCCTGAGCGCCTACCATTTCCTTGAAGTTCACTCTCCAAATCACATCACAATTTCTTTCTGCTGCCTGCCCCTCTAGGGCTTAGGCCTGCATAGATGAAGGCTGGCTGGGCACATGGTCCTCCCCAACCCTCTTTAGTCAGGGTGCACACGCCCCCTGCATCCATCCCAACCCCTTTCCTTGTTAATCCACCCTCCACCAGGAGGCTGCATGAAGCTTCTGCAACATTAGACTCATGCTAAGCCTGAGATTTCTGCAGGTACACTGGAACCCCATGCCAGCAGGGCCGTTAGCAGCCAGATCACTTTGCTTGATCCTTGCTGTCTGCACCTGCATCCGTGCACCCCCGAGGTGATTATTAGCTCATTGTCACACTTCGTGTGGCAGAACCATCACCCTCACTGAGCACTTTGTTCTCATCACCTCTGGTGGTCACTGCCAAGGAATGAGCAGTCTCTTGTCATTCATGCTGGACCAAGGCCAGTTTGCTCCTGGTGACAGGCTTGGTGACTCCTGTGGGAAACAGGCACGTCAGGCATATAAGGTTGCTTCCCAGATCCCAGAAAAGGGGGCAGGTGGTGTTTCTCTAAAGGGTGCTTCTGGCTTGTGGCAGAAAGAGGCAGAATTCAGGGTCCCTGGAGATTCTTTAGCCCTCCCTGAGCCTTGAGACTTGAATCTGCTTCATAACATCTTCACCAAGGGGTAAGTCTTTGAACCTCTGTTTAAACACATCTGGGGTAGGGGTACTTTCTACTGTCGGCACACATCCCAGTGCTAAACAGCCCTAGCAATAAAAGTAACAGTCACGCTGTGATAATAATAAATATCATGAGACCATTTATAGAGCACTTCTATATGCCAGGCGCTAAGCACTTTGCATGGATTATCTCATTTAATTCTCTCCAGAACTCTATGAGGTAGGTGCTATTACTATTCCTATAGACAAGGACGCTGAGGCTTCCAGAGGAGTTAAGTAACAGCTAAGGGATGACTCAAATCCAGGTTGTCTAACTCCAAAGCTTGTGCTCTAAGTACCTTATTTGGGTTCTCTCTCTCAATTCCCATTCTCACTCTCCCTCCCACCTCTTGGCTCTAACTTTGTGCATTTAAACCCCACAGGCCAAATCTTCTCACTTTTTCCCATACAGCCCTTCAGAGTTTTGAAAATAGCAGTCACATCCCCTGAGCGTGGCACTTCTTCCATTTGTGAGAGCCCCAGTTCAGACCCTACTCTCTTCCTCCCCATCCAAACCTCTCCTCATCAAACTTGCGTCCTCCCCAAGGGCTGAAGCTGGTTGTGCCCTCTTTGAAAAAGTGAGCCTAGGCTCAGGGGAGAGATAAGAACAGGACCCTCGTATCCCTTGTTTAGGGAAACTAGTGTCAATATAGCCCAAGAGCATCTGAGAACCCATGATTGAAAGCTGACTCATTTTTCGCTCCAAGTCAGGGAAAATCGCCCCTGGGAATTTTCTCATTGGTTGTATCTGCCAAGTCTCTCCTTCCTGTCTTGTTCTTGAGTGGTTTTCTTTTTGAACCTGAGAGCTGGACTGACAATCATGTCTTTTAAGAATCTTAAGCAATGACAGTCCCACTCTGGATTAGACTCACAAATCAGAGCAAAGCTCTCCCAGACATCCTGCGTGGAGGTGACGGGTGGTTTTGCCCTGGCCTTGGTTTGCAAAATCAGCTTTGTCAATCTCAAAACTCAGAGATGCAAAAGGAAAAAGATGGGATTTGGAATCAGAAGACCCAGGTTCTAGTTCCAAGGTTTGAATCTATTAAACTAGTTGTGTGACATGAATGGGAGATGCAGCCCCCAGCACCCTGTTGGGTTTGAATCCTGAATCCGGTACTAATAAACTGTGTGACCTTGGACAGGTTGCATAACTGCTCTGTCTCTCTTTACCCATTTGCGAGGTAAGAATAATAATAGCACCCACATTTGGGTTGTTTGAGGATCAGTGGCAATAATACAGGTAAAACACTGAGAGTATTGCCTACCATGTACCAAAGGCAGTATTAAATTATCACTCCTATTTGTTATTTTACTTGAGTCGCCCAATATTGTGCAAGATAAAAGTAGACCAAGAATGAAAGTTATTATTTTCTGTTTTGATTTGTTTGTTTATTTAAACTAAATAACTAAATATGTATGTACTAGGACATGTGACACAGCATAACCGGAGAACAAAAGAGTCAAATTCTTCAGGTTTTACTTGCAAAAACAATGAAAGATTTAGAAGCTTATGTGATTGATCGGAGGCGGTTTTTTATTTCTTTAATTCCTGCACACATACTCCTCCGGGATTAAGTAAAATTTGCTAGATGCAGTGTGTGTGTGGAGGGGTAGGTGGGGGAATGGAAGAGAGAAAAAGTAAAAGGGTTAAGTGATCTAAGAGTGGAAGGAACTCAGTGCCCTGCCCTTCATCCCACTCCAGAGCAAAGTGCTGGGGGGGGTGGGGGTGATAACTTCTGATTGGCTGAGCGGACTCAAGGACATAGAGGACCCTTGTCTTGCCTCTGAGCAGAGCCTGAGAGGAGGCTAGTTTTACAGAATTTTCAGGCATGGAAGGGAAGAGTTGAGGAGTGGGTGGGGGCACAGGGAGACAGGCGTGGGGGCCTAAGAGAGCCTCAGAGGGCTGGTCCTGGTCCAGTGGGACTTTTTAAAAGACACTATAGAGACGCCCCCGACCCTATCCTCAGGGGCGATGTGGTCCAGGCAAGGAGTGGGTAGAAATGACGAGTGTGGGTAACCCAGACAACTCTGGTCCTCTGACATCTTGGCACGTTGTCAGCCCCTGGAGAACTGGGGAAAATGAGAGTGGAAACCCCAATTTGAACAAGATTATGTTCTGCCACAGAGAGGAAGAAGGGCTAGAAGTAGGAATTAAACCCGCCTACAGGAAAATTAAGAAAGTAACATTTCTTAAAGAGCTGGGTTTGTTGATCAGAATTTATCCTACTCATATGCTCGGTGTAAAAAAAAAATATTAGAAAATGCTGGCAAGTCAACACGTGAAAAAATAAATTACCCACATTCCAACCACCCACAGCCACTGCTAATATTTTGACATGCATGACACACACACACACACACACACACACACACTCACACACACACACGCTAACTCGAAGGTCTAGATTCTCACTTATTTTACATTAACAATATTTGTGGGATTTAGATTTTTAGCTCCAAAGGACCACAGTGATGAAAAAATACATTGTGATGTAAGCTACAGTGTGTAGTATGTGGTGAGAAATAATGAAATACAAAAAGCTATGTATTTAATATAAATATGTCCTGTGAATCTATTAAAGTGTAGATTACACATGTCATCAGATTGTATTTGTCAATAATGTCTCCTTTTAACTGAAAATGGAAAAAAATCCATATAAAACCTATATATTTAGTAATGCAAACACAATACTGCATTTTCCTTATGGATGTCAGACTGAAAATCAGAAATTAGCATAATATTTTGTACAGCATTATATAATTATAAAAAACCTATCTTGGGCTGGTGTGGTGGATCACTCCCGTAATCCTAGCACTCTGGGAGGCCAAGGCAGGTGGATCACTTGAGCTTAGGAGAACAGCCTGAGCAAGAGTGAGACCTGGTCTCTGCCAAAAATAGAAAAACTAGCCAGGCGTGGCAGTGGGTGACTGTGGTCCCAGCTACTTGGGAGGCTGAGGCATGAGGATCTCTTGAGCCCAAGAGTTGGAGGTTACTGTGAACTATGACACCATGACACTCTAATGAGGGTCACAGTTAGACCCTATCTCAAAGAAAGTAAGAAAGAAAGAAAGAATGAAAGAACCTACACTGAATTTTTATTTGTCTATCAGGAAATATATATGGAGTTATGGCAAAAATCATTTAGCACCAGGATTTGCTATAATAACTTTTAAGAATCTGCAGCTCTTCTGCAAAGCTCCATGGGTGAAATTCCTTGTTCTTACTGAGCTTTTCCTTCCAAAGTCCCTTCTGAGGTGCACACTGGGTGCCTTTAGCGCTGGTGAGTGTGCTGGCTCCCATGAGATAAGCTTCTCACAACATCAAATGCTCCCTGACATGGTCATTTTCTTTCTTTCTTATTAAGTTTTAGATTAATATGAGGTTCCAAATGATTGGGTTACCATTGTTTGGGTTTGGACAGGGTCATTTTCTAACCCCTGTGAGGATCTTATGCACCTGTTTAGCAAGCTGAGTACCTAGGCTACAAGACCAACCACATGGGCACCAATCTGTGCCAGTATGCAGAACTTGTCCACTTGTTACTGCAGGAGCAAGATGTTAAAAATTGTACAAAATGCTTTTTAGAATCATGCTTTTGTTTTTTGGCTGCTTCTGAGTGTAAATGTACGATATGGTATCTTTTATCATTTCTAAATATATATATCATCTATACACTGCATAAGGTTAAGTACACCTTATCTGAAGTTCTTGGGACCAGAAGTGTTTGGATTCCAGATTTTTTTTGATTTTGGAATATTTTCATATACTGAATGAGATATTTTGGGGATTAGACCCAAGTCTAAAGATGAAATTCATTTATGTTTTGTGTGCACCTTATACCCATAGCTGAAGGTAATTTTATGCAACATTTTTAATATTTTGTGCCCAAAAGAAAGTTTTGACTGTGTTCTGACTATGACTTGTCACATGATGTCAGGTGTGAAATTTTCCACTTGTGATACCACGTTCATGTGCAAAAAGTTTCAGATTTTGGAGAACTTCAGATATCAGATTTTTGGATAGGCATGCTCAGCCCATATATATTTGTTTTGTAAACTACTTTTATAACTAAGCTGTTCAATGTACATTTTTTTTATGCTGTTTTTTGGCCTGGTCTGGGCTCAAACCCACCACCTCCAGTATATGGGGCTGGCGCCCTACTCCTTGAACCACAGGCACTGCCCTATATCATTCATTTTTTATAAACCTATATTGTCTTTTTAAAGAGTTGCATGGGGGCGGCACCTGTTGCTCATCGAGTAGGGCACCGGCCCCATATACCGAAGGTGGCGGGCTCAAACCCGGCCTTGGCCAAACTGCAAAAACAGAAAAATAGCCAGGTGTTGTGGTAGGTGCCTGTAGTCCCAGGAATTTGGGAGGCTGAGGCAAGAGAATTGCCTAAGCCCAGAAGTTGGAGGTTGCTGTGAGCTGTGTGACGCCACGGCACTCTACCGAGGGTGATAAAGTGAAACTCTGTCTCTACAATAAATAAATAAATAAATAAATAAATAGTTGCATGGAAGTCTCTTACATGGGACTGCCAAGATTTATTTTACCAATCATCTAATGTTAAATATTTTGATTGTAATTTTTTATCATTATCAGAAAAACGCAATGGACATCCTTGAGTATATAACTTTTCATACTATTTGCATTATTTCCTTAGAGAAAATTTCAAGAAGAGAAGCAGGTGATTCAAATGGTATCATATTTAAAAAATTTTGAGACATAATGCTAAATTGGCCCCCAGAGAGGTGGGACAGATTTATACCTAACCCCGCAGGGCCTCAGAGTCTTTGTACATCTTCTCCATCCCTGGGTGTTACCCTCCTTTTCATTCCTTGCCTATTTAATACGTGAGCATCAAAGTTTCACCTTGTTGAAAGAGATTTTTATTACCATTTCTCTTTCTTCCAGTTCAAGTATTGCCCTCTCATGTCCCTAGCTCCTTTCTTTTCTATAAAATAAATTTCTTCTTTTTTCTTATTAATTTATACAAATTTATGGAAATATACGTCTTAATTGCCAAATGGCGAATATGTTTTCTGGTTAATTACATGTTCTTTAATTATATTGTGTTTTGGAGAGTTTAAATTCTGTTAAAGAATTTTATTAGTCAAATCTGTACATTTTTTCACTTGCAAATTGCTTGTTAGTTTTATATTTTCTTGGCAAATAGATGAGAAGTTTAAGATGGGGCCGGGCATGGCGGTTCATGCCTGTAATCCTAGCACTCTCTGAGGCCAAGGCAGGTGGATTGCCTTAGCTCAGGAGTTCAAGCCCAGCTCAGAGCAAGGCAACCTTGTCTCTAGAAAATAGCCCGGTGTTGTGGTGGTGCCTGTAGTCCCAGCTACTCGGGAGGCTAAGGATTACCTAAGAGTTTGAGGTTGTTGTGAGCTATGAGGCCACTGCACTCTACCCAGGATGACAAAGTGAGACTCTGTCTCAAAAAAAAAAAAAAAAATGTTTAGGATGATAGTTGTGTGAACTTTGTAAATCTCAACCTCTTTCAAATACCTTTTTATGAGTTAGTATGTTCTCATTTGCAAGTAAACTGACTTACATTGAAGAGGATACCTTGACGTATATAAATAAATGGAGAGGTAAGTCATACAGACTTCAGGGCTCTGCCTCCATTTCTCAGCTCTTGTCTCATCTTTATATTCTCCTAAGAGCTGAATCTCTTCTTGGTCAGGCTTTCCTCCTGATTGCAAGATGGCAGCCAACAGCAACCAGGGCTTCATGCTTGTCACATACACTAACAGGAGAAGAAAGAATAACTCTTACTGTAAAGATTGAAAAAGTACAGAGCTTTTCTCTGATTGGATCACTCCAAACCAATACATGTGTACGTGTGCATGTTACATACTGATTGGCTGAAGTCTGATTTGTGAGCCAATCACCATGGAACTGGATGACCTGATCCAGGTTAGTTTAGAGCAGAGATTTTCCACTGGTGTTCCAGGAGAGAATCTTAGATGTGCTGTGAAAATTTTTAAAGATGGTTAATTAAATAGTTTTTGAAATAAGTTCAGTAAATATATTCTTTTTTTACTCTTCTTTTTTGATCAATGTAATTTAAGTGTGCTGTGGAAGTTTAACTATAGGTTCAAGTGTGCCGTGAGATTAAAAAAAAAGTTAAAAAACACTGATTTAGACCAATAACTTCTAGCCAAGTCACAGGCTATCTCATCATGGAAGATGGAGCTCCCTGGTGGTCTAGTGGCTAGGATTCGGTGCTTTCATCATGGAAGATGGGTGGACCGGATATTGTAGTAATAACTACAATGTCCACTTAACTTGGTTCTATAACCTGCAGTGGGGATTGAGCATGATTTAGTGGTTGCAGATATGAGTCAGACAAACCTAGGTTTAAATCCTGGTTTTACCTACTTCTGACTTCAGTTTACAAAATAGAGTTAATAATACTGTCTTAGCCCATTGTCTGTTGCTATAACAGAATACCACAGATGGGATAATTTATAAAGAATAGAATTTACTTGGCTCATAGTACTGGGGGCTGAGAAGTCCAAGATCGAGGGGCCAGATGTGGTGAGGGCTTCTTGCTCCATTATAACATGGTGAAAGGGTGAGCACAAGACAGGAAAAAGGGCTGAACTCCCACCATAACCAGTCCACTTCTGCAGTAACAGCATCGATCCGTTTATGAGGAGGAAGTCCCTGTGACCTAGTCACCTCTTAAAGTTCCCATCTCTTATACCGTCACAATTGCAATTAAATTCAACCTGAATTCCAACTACAGAAAGTGCCAACCTCAGAGGGAAGAATCAATGATATTGCGTGTGGGCAGCCCTGAACATCACATCTGACCCACAGTAAGATAGTAAGAGCTTAACAATGACAGCTGTTGACCCTTCTTTCCTTGGTTGTCACCTACTTGAGGGTGGGGACTGTGCATATTGTTGAGTCCTCAGAACCCAGCCATGTGCCTGGCACAGTCTTTAGAAAATGCATGTTTGGTAAATGAGTCAGTAGCCACCACCTCTCTGTCATGTATGGGGGCACTACTGAGAACAAAACCTCTCTTTCCTCCCAGGTGATTTGACTCTCATTCTATTTCAGAGTGAAGGGTCCTCCACTGTTTTCTGTCCTCAAAGCCTCCAAAAGAGGCAGCTTTGGGCACAGGTGTAGTGCTGCATGGCCATGTTAGGCCTGAACCTTACATTCTTAAATGGGTGTAAGGAATAACCACGTCTCCCTCATAAGGTCGTTGTGAGGATTAAACGAGTTCACACACAGAAAGGGCTTGGAACAGTGCCTGGCTCCTGGTGGTTGGCCACTCAAGTCATTCCCAAAGGACTGTGGGAGTTAAGGTCACACACCTTGGAGCCTGGAACCAGACCTGGATTCAAATCTCAGATCTGCCACAACCTAATTTTGGGAACGTGGGGAAATCACTTAATCCCTTAGTGCTTCAGATTTTTTATTCCTTAAAATGGGGATAATAATAATAGTATCTATCTCAGGGCTGAGAAAACTAAATGAGAGAAGATGTGTAAAGCTGTTAAGATGATGCCTAGAATTTAGTAAATACTAGACTTGTGTATTAAAAAAAGTTTACTACTAAAATTATAATTGTGATTTTTGTGTTTTTGTGGGTATAAAGCAATCTTGAAAGCATCCGCCCCAGGAATTAAAGTGCCTCTGACAACTGAGGCCTGTGGAGCAAAAAAGAGCTCTCATGTGGTCCAGCTGGGGGACGGAGAGGGCTAGACGATCCTTCTCAGTCAGGGGTTCCCGAGTAGGGTATGAGTTGTAGGGTGTGAATCCCAATTTGCCAACCATGTGCTGTATACCTTAGACGATTTCTCTCCTAGCATCTCACTGGCCCGGTCGTAGAGGCGTTGGTTGAAGCCAACTTTCTTTTAGCCCACCAGGCTCCGTGGCCGGACTGCCTGTCTCCTCGGGGGAAACCGCCTCTCTAACCCAGGCTGGGAGTGAGCCAAGCGCTAATGCACGTCCTTCACGGCGCGCCCAGCTCCGCCATCGCAGATGCAATATGCTTATTGCTGCTCTGATTTTTATTGGGAAAAAGCAGCGGTGTACTTTCCAGGTCCCTGGGGTCTGAATTAAAATAAAGGAAGTACTTTAAAAAATCAAATCCAAGTATTGGGACTTAGAAGCATGCTGTTAAGTAAGGGCATCATAGACCTCGGAAGCTGCTTCCATACCAAGTCCTGAGACAAAGCCCCGTGGTAATTGCATTTGGAGGTCCCCAAGGCTCTGGTAATGGAGGCAAGATCGTCACAGAGTCCTGTTTGCATAGCAAAGCAGATAAATCACAAAACCTACAGTTTACTGAGTACCTACTAAGTGCCAGGTGCCAGGCCTATTATAAACCAGTCAGACAGGCACTGTCTTCATTTTACAGATGAGGAAACTGAAAAACAGATTAAACAAACAATGAAACTTCACCTGTGTTATGCAGTAACCAGCAGCAGAGCCGAACTTCCAGCCCAGGTTTTTCTTACACGCTTTGCATTAGGCCAGTGTTTTTCTAACTGCTAACTGAAACCCAATACAGAGTCATGAAAACAGTTTAGTTGAGTTGCAACTAGTATTTCCAAAAATAAAATAGATGCAAGCACATTCTTTGAAAAAACAAAGAATGGGCAAACTATGACTGCATTACGTGGAAAGGATGACTAGCATTTAATGAGATATGTCTATGTCTGTGTGTGTGTACACACGCACATAACTGTAACATCCAGTCTGCGTTTGTATGTACTGGGTCACGGTGTAAAAGGCATGTCTTACTGCTCTAGGACGCACAGCTTCCCAGGTAGTAAGAATTAACATTTACTAAGATATTACTTTGTATTTGGATTGTTTTACATGTTTTATGAAGATAGGCTGAATTAATCATTATGACAGCACCATGAAGGAGGCATAATTAACATCATCCCTGTTTAGGGAGACTGAGGTTCGGGGAGATGAAATGGTTTTCCCAAGGTCAAAAAGCTACTAAGCAGGAAAGCCTAAACTTGGACCTGGACTATATAGTTTTAGTATGTGCAAATTTCACTGCTACATTTCTTTTTGAGATGCCATGAGGCCTCTTGACCATTGAACCATATGGTCAAGTTGACAGGTCAGGAAGAGCCTGACACCCATAGAACATGGCCAGCTGTGAAGGAAGGGCTGGCTCTGTGACCATCCACCATCACCTCAGTCTCCCTTACCCATTTTCATAAGCAAGATAGCCATGTAGACTTCCCTGTTGAATCTGTAGCTTCAAATTTCTCTCATCCTCCTGTATTTTAGATTAATTAACTTCCTAATTATTTAGACATTCATTCTCCAACTTGTGTGCAATTCAAATCTACTACACTTCAGGGGACGTGTCTATATCGTGTGTATTCTGCTGCGAACCTCACGTGGTCAGAAGAGAAGTAGAGGGGGGAGATTTGTAGAATCAATTTTTAAAAATTTCGATGCATTTCTGAGGCATCTGAAGTGTTGATGAGATAGCTGGGGTTCTTGGGTGCTTGACTTTTAAATTCACATTTCTGAAAAGCAAGATACAAAATTGATTATACAGTATGATCTCAACTGTGTTAAAAATGTATATAGAAAGGATTGGAAGGAAGCGAACAGTGGTTGCCTCTGGGTGGTGGAGTGACTGGTAATTCTGATTTCCTTCTTCTGATTTTTTCTCCCCAAATTTCCTGCAATTGATAAAAAATGTGACTTGAAAAATTCACTAAGTAAAATTTAATTTCCAAGGTAGAATATGGGATTGTATATAATTTTAAGGAATAAATGCATTTTGAAAGTCAAATGCATTGTGTGTTTGGTACGATTAAGAATTATCAGGGGGGCTTGCTATCAGGCCTGAGTCACATGGCATATCACATGGTCTGGTGATGCTACCGACGTGGCTTCTGTCCAGTCTTTTCCAGCTGCCTTGGCCAGAGCCCAGATTCTGCCATCGGACAGATAGTCTCACAGGTAGGGCTAGGGTCAGCTGCTCTAAAGCATCCCATTGCAGAGTCTGACTGCCCACTAGACTGCACCATTGCCTCTGGGCTGACCTCTTGGTCTCATTCATTTTTGTACTTCCCAAAGCCATATATGGCCCCTGGCTCAGGGTAGGATAGTAGATATTTGAGGAACGAACCTGTGTGTTCATCTCTTTCTATAGCAGGTGGATATTTAATACAGCAAGCCTAGAAGGGAGACAGTATTGTTATTTCTATGTTGTGGATGGAGAAACTGAGGCCAAGGTTATTAAAATGCCTTGTTTAAGATCACACAGCTGGTAAGCACCAGAACTGAAATGTGAACCCATGCAACGTTCCTAGGCAGTGTTCTTTTTAGGCCCTGCACTACATTGCCTTTTGGACTTTAAGACATTGCTGAAATTCAAGGTCAGTTGCAGGAGACCTGGAAAGCCATTGGCTCCCAGACTGTGGGTCATGTGGGGCAACAAATGTAAATTTTTGACATTATCTGTGTGTGGAAACTCACCCAGTTACGGAGAGATACACTGACAGGACTGGAAGAGGATAGTCTTCTTAAAATGTATTCTGTGCCTTATTATGGTACCATCTCACCTGAATTGCACAATGAATCAGTGTGTTTTTATAATCTTGGAATTTTCTTGTGAATAGCACAATTACACTGTATTATATTATATATGCATTAAAATCATTTGTTAAATATAAACATTTAAGATACACCAAAATTTGAGTTTATGTATTTATGTTTATTTATTTATTTATTTTTTGTTGTTGAGGATTCATTGAAGGTACAAGAAACCAGGTTACACTGATTGCATGTGTTAGATAAAGTCCCTCTTATACTTGTGTCTTGCTCCCAAAAGGTGTGTCACACACTGAGACCCCACCGCTCCCCCTTTCCTCTCTCTGCTCTTCCTTCTCCCACCCGCCTCCTTACTTCCCACTCTCTGCTCTTTCTTTCCTCCACCCCCTCCCTCCTTCTCTCTCTCTCTCTGCTCTCAGCCCCTTACCCCAACCCCCACCATGTACTAGGTCATTAATTATCCTCATATCAAAATTGAGTACCTAGGATTCATGCTTCTCCATTCTTGTGATGCTTTACTAAGAATAATGTGTTCCATTTCCATCTAGGTTAATACAAAGGATATAAAGTCTCCATTTTTTTTTTTGAGACAGAGCCTCAAGCTGTCACCCTGGGTAGAGTGCTATGGCATCACAGCTCACAGCAACCTCCAGCTCCTGGGTTTAAGCGATTCTCTTGCCTCAGCCTCCCAAGTGGCTGGGACTACAGGGGCCCACCACAACGTGCGGCTATTTTTTGGTTGTAGCAGGCCTGCATTGTTGTTTGGCAGGCCCAGGCTGTATTCGAACCCACCAGCTCAGGTGTATGTGGCTGGCGCTTTAGCTGCTTGAGCCACTGGTGCCGAGCCATCTCCATATTTTTTAATGGCTAAATAGTATTCCATGGTATACTACAGCTTGTTAATCCATTCCCGGGTTGGTGAGCATTAGGCTGTTTCCACATTTTGGCAATTGTAAATTGAGCTGCAATAAACAGTCTAGTGCAAGTGTCCTTGTGGTAAAAGGATTTTTTTCCTTCTGGGTAGATGCCCAGTAATGGGAATGCAGGATCAAATTGGGAGGTCTAGCTTGAGTTCTTTGAGGGTTCTTCATACTTCCTTCCAAAAAGGTTGTATTAGTTTGCAGTCCCACCAGCAGTGTAAAAGTGTTTCCTTCTCTCCACATCCACACCAGCATCTGCAGTTTTGAGATTTTGTGATGTGTGGGCCATTCTCACTGGGGTTAGGATATCTCAGGTGGTTTTGATTTGCATTTCTCTAATAATTAGGGATGATGAGCATTTTTTCATACATTTGTTAGCCATTCATCTGTCTTCTTTAGAGAAGGCTCTATTCATGTCTCTTGCCCATTGATATATGGGATTGTTGGCTTTTTTATGTGGATTAATTTGAGTTCTCTATAGATCCTAGTTATCAAGCTTTTGTCTGATTCAAAATATGCAAATATCCTTTCCCATTGGGTAGGTTGTCTACTTGCTTTGGTTGTTGTCTCCTGAGCTGTACAGAAGAAGCTTTTCAGTTTAATTAAGTCCTATTTGTTTATTTTTGTTGTTGCGATTGCCATGGCAGTCTTCTTCATAAAGTCTTTCCCCAAGCCGGTATCTTCTAGCGTTTTTCCTATGCTTTCTTTGAGGATTTTTATCATGTTATGCCTTAAACTTAGGCCTTTTATCCATCTTGAATTAATTTTTGTGAGTGGAGAAAGATGTGGGTTCAGTTTCAGTCTTCTACATGTGGATATCCAGTTCTCCCAGCACCATTTGTTGAATAGGGAGTCTTTCCCCCAGTGTATGTTCTTGTTTGGTTTATCGAAGATTAGGTGGCTGTAAGGTGTTAGTTTCATTTCCTGGTTTTCTATTCGATTCCAAATGTCTATGTCTCTATTTTTGTGCTGGTACCATGCTGTTTTGATCATTATGGCTTGTAGTAGAGCCTGAAGTCTAGTATGCTGATGCCCCTGACTTTGTTTTTATTACTAAGAACTGCTTTAGCTATACAGGGTTCTTTTCTGGTTCCATACAAAATGAAGAATTATTTTTTCCAAGTCTTGAAAGTGCGATGTTGGTATTTTAATAGGGATGTCATTGAATCTGTAGATTGCTTTGGGAAGTATAGACATTTTAACAATGTTGATTCTTCCCAGCCATGAGCATGGTATGTTCTTCCATTTGTTAATATCCTCTGCTATTTTTTTCTTAGGGTTTCATAATTTTCTTTGTAGAGGTCCTTCACAACTCTTTTATTAGGTATATTCCTAGGTATTTCATTTTCTTTGAAGCTATGGTGAAGGGAGCTGTGTCCTTAATTAGCCTCTCATATTGGCTGTTATTGGCATATACAAAGGCTACTGACATCCATGCTATATCCTGAGACATTACTGTATCTTTGGGTGACTTCCAGGAGTCTTGTGGTTGAGTCTTTGGGGTTCTTTAAGTATAAGATCATATCATCAGCAAAGAGGGAGAGTTTGACCTCCTCTGCTCCCATTGGGATGCCCTTTATTTCCTTCTTTTGCCTAACTGTGCTAGTTAGAACTCTCAGCACCATGTTGAACAGTAGTGGCGATAGAGGACAATCTTGTCTGGTTCCAGTTCTAAGTGGAAAAGCTTTCAGTTTTACTCCATTCAGTAAAATATTAGCTTTGGGTTTATCATAGCTTCGATCAGTTTAAGAAATGTGCCACCTATGCCTATACTCTTCAGTGTTCTAATTAAAAAAGGATGCTGGATTTTATCAAGTGTTTTTTCTGCATCTATTGAGAGGATTATATGGTCTTTGTTTTTGGTTCTATTGATATGGTGAATAACGTTTGTGGACTTGTGTATGTTAAACCAGCCTTGCATCCCTGGGATGAAACTTACTTGATCATGGTGTATAACTTTTTTTTAATGATAAGCTATAATCTATTGTCTAGGATTGTTTTGAGAATTTTTGCTTCTATATTCATTAGTAAAATTGGTCTGAAGTTCTCCTTTTTAGTTGGGTTTTTTCCTGGTTTTGGTATCAGGGTGATGTTTGCTTCATAAAGTGTGTTGGGGAAGATTCCTTCCTCCTCAATTTTTGCAGTATGGGAATAAGCTTTTCTTTGAAGGTTTGATAGAATTCTGGTGTGAAGCCATCTGGACAAGGGCATTTTTTTGTTGGAAGCTGTTTTATTGTTTCTTTAATCTCAGTGCTTGAAATTGGTCTGTTCAGGAGCTCTATTTCTTCCTGGCTAAGTCTAGGGAGAAGGTGTGATTCCAAATTTTGATCCATTTCCTTCACATTGTCAAATTTCTGGGCACAGAGTTTCTGGTAGTATTCAGAGATGATCTCTTGTATCTCTGTGGCATCAGTTGTTATTTCCCCTTTATCGTTTCTTTTTTTTTTTTTTTTTGTAGAGACAGAGTCTCATTTTATCGCTCTTGGTAGAGTGCTGTGGCGTCACACAGCTCACAGCAACCTCCAGCTCCTGGGCTTAGGTGATTCTCTTGCCTCAGCCTCCTGAGTAGCTGGGACTACATGCGCCCGCCAAAACGCCCGGCTATTTTTCTGTTTTGCAATTTGGCTGAGGCTGAGTTTGAACCCTCTACCTTTGGTATATAGGGCCTGCGCCCTACTTGATGAGCCACAGGTGCCACCCATCCCCTTTATATTTCTGATTGAGGTTACTAGAGATTTTACTTTTCTATTTTTAGTTAGTCTGGCCAAAGGTTTATCTATTTTATTTATTTGTTCAAAAAACCAACTCCTTGTTTCATTAATTTTCTGAATGATTCTTTTGTTTTCAATTTCATTGATCTCTGATTTAATTTTGGATATTTCCTTTCTTCTGCTGGGTTTAGGTTTAGATTGTTCTTCTTTTTCCAATTCCATAAGATGCCTTGTGAGTTTGTTGATGTGCTCTCTTTCTGTTTTTTGAATGTAGGCATCTAAAGCATTAAATTTTCCTCTCAAAACTGCTTTTGCAGTATCCTACAGGTTTTGGTAGCTTGTGACGTCATTGTTGTTACACTCGAGGAAGTTAATGATTTCCTGTTTTATTGCTTCCTGCACTCAACTGTCATTCAACAGAAGGTTGTTTAATTACCATGCCTTTGTGTGGGGTTGAACTTTTTGTTGGAGTTGAGTTCCACCTTAGTGCCTTGTGGTCTGAGAAGATACAAGGTAAAATTTCAATTCTTTTGATTCTGTTGAGGCTTGTTTTGTGTCCTAGGATATGATCAATTTTGGAGAATGTTCCATGGGGTGATGAGAAGAATGTATATTCTTTATCTTTGGGATGGAGTGTTCTAGATACGTCTATCAAGCACAGTTGTTCTAGGGTCTCGTTTAAGTCCCTTATGTCTTTGTTTAATTTCTGTTTAGAGGATCTGTCCAGCTCTGTAAGAGGAGTGTTAAAGTCCCCTGTTATTATGAAGTTATAGGATATCATATTACTCAGACTAATTAAGGTCTGTTTCAAGAATCTGGGAGCATTTAAGTTGGGTGCATAAATATTTAGAATTGAAATATCTTCTTGTTGTATTTTTTTCTTGACCAATATGGAGTGTCCATCTTTGTATTTTTTGACTTTAATTGCTTTAAACCCACTTGTGTCTGAAAATAAGATTGCAACCCTCTTTACTTCTGAATTCCATTTGCCTGAAAAATGGTCTTCCAACCCTTAACTCTAAGTTTTAATTTGTCTTTTGAGGCTAGGTGTGTTTCCTGCAGACAGAAGATGGATGGCTTGTTTCTTAATCTAATCAGCCAGTCTATGCCTCTTCAGTGGGGAATTCAATCCATTAACATTTATTGAGATAATTGATAAGTGTGGTAGCATTCTACTCATCTTATTTTGTGAGAGTCCATTGCTTAGTTTTATCTTTTGCATCATTGTGGAAGCTAGGTCTATCCTTTAATTTCTGGGTGCTTACTTAGCTGGTGGTCCATTGTGATGATCATGTGTAGAACAGGTTGAAGTATTTCCTGTAGAGCTGGTCTTGTTGTGGCAAATTTCCTTAATGTTTATATATCAGTAAAAGGTTTGATTTCTCCATCAATTTTAAAGCTTAGCTTAGCAGGATATAGAATTCTGGGCTGGAAATTGTTTTCTTTGAGTAGATTAAAGGTACATGACCATTGTCTTCTGGCTTGAAAAGCTTCATTAGAGAAGTCTGCACTCACCCTGATGGATTTGCCCCTGTAGATCGATTGGCACTTACTCTTATGTATTTATTTTAACATACCAAGTCCTTAATGGTAGAAGTGATATGGGCCTTTTGGGCTCTAGAGAGGCCCTGTTAATTTATTTATTTAACTTTTTTTTTTTTTTTTTTGAGACAGAGTCTCACTCTGTCACCCTGGCTAGATTGCCATGGCATCATAATTCACAACAACCTCAAATTCTTGGGCTCAACTGATCCTCTTGCCTCAGCCTCCCAAGTAGCTAGGACTATAAGTGCCCACTACAAAGCCCAGCTAGTTTTTCTATGGTTAGTAGAGATGGGGTCTCACAGTTATTCAAACCAGTCTCTAACTCCTGAGCTCAAACAATCCACCCACCTCAGCCTCCCAGCGTGTCATAATTACAGGCACGAGCCACCCTGCCTAGATTGGACAGGGCCTGTTTTAATTATCCTCCCTGCCCAGAGTCTCCTCTCTTCTGCCATATCCATTCTCTTCACTACAACAGCAAGGTGTGAATTTCTAAGTTGGCACTTAACAAGTTAATTTTATGATGTTGATCTAGGTGGCTAGAGTATGGTTATCTAAGGTGTAGACTTTAAAGCCAGACTACTTGAGTTCAAATTCTACCATGGCCATTTGCTAGCTGTGAGAACCTGGGGAATTCAGTTAACTTTTCTGGGCCTTAGTTTTCTTACCTGCAAAATGGTGCTAATGGCATCTACCTCAAAGAATTTTTGTGAGGATTAAGTGAGTTACTGCCCATGAACCGCTCAGAACAGTCTTTTTCAGATTGAAGTGCACAGTGATGTTAGATGTTACTAGGACAAGCATGTTGATGTCTGTGTTTCCTTCATTGGTGTTTGTGCACTTTGAGAACAAGTGTTGCATTTTATTTGTCTTTATCTCCAGAACTTCCCAAGAGTTGGGCCCAAAATAGGTGCTCGCCATGTGACTGTTAAATAGATTAATGAATGCCTTAATGAAACTGGGCTGATCGTATGTATCTCACAGAGTTGTGGTAACGATCAAAAGAAACAAACGTTTGAGATGGATGTTCTATTCTTCTTTCATCCCTCCCAGGGCCAGGCCTCCTTGATAAGTGTGCTCACTTAATTCAGAAGTCTGCTCATGGACAGCACTGGCCAATGGGTCAAGCAGACAAATGCTGACCACCTGGCAGGCAGATGCTGACCAACTGCTGCCAAGTGGGCAGGTCCTGACAAGTCACCACCAGGCAGACAAATGTTGACTGACCACCATCAGGCAGGTGGGTGCTCAGCAACCATAGCTACGCAGGCAGGTGATGACCAGTCACCAGCGTGTGCATGTTATTCTGACCAGTCACCCCCAGCAGGTGGAAGCCTGCCCATGCCTTCAAGGTGAGGGTACCTGAAACAGCAAGGCCTGAGCTCAAGCCTGCCTGTGGCTCACTTGGTGCCTTCAGGGCAGGCCTAGGTCCTGTGTTGAGGAACTGGGGGTGCAAGGAGTGGAGTGACTTAGTCCTCCCTTAGCCCAGGGGATGGCCAACTGTGAGTTGAGATTACCCTCAGGGTGGAGGGTTGTCAAGGCTGAAGGCATTCTGGTGACTGAGTTATTACCCCATTTCATCTTCGCCAATGGTCTTAATACTGTTGGGCCTTGTCATTTGCACTCTCCATCCCTACCCATTGTGGCATCTTTTGTTGTTCCTGTCTTGCAAAAGAAGGAAGCTGGGAGAACTAGGAAACCACCAGAGGCATTGTTTTTCTTTTTAGCACAAAACCACGTTCTGTGTGCAGGTGCTATTCCTGCTGGATTAGGGTCCTGATAATATATTGGAGTCAGGGGCATGGGGGTCATAGGAACATGAGTTGGCTTTCAATTTTGGTGATAAGTTCCAGAAGCACTTGTTTGTCGTGTACTCTTAAATTATGTTTCTAACAATGTACATCTGCATTGACTTACCTGGTGTTCCTTTCATTGTAGGTATGAATGTTAACAGCTCCGTTTTCTTTGACTTGGGAATAGAGCCAGCAGGGTCCACGACATGCTTGGGGAAAAAACCTGCAAGGTGCCACAATCTCTGCAAACTTGGTTGGGTTGGAGAGAGACATATGGCCCCTGGTGTCTTTGAAAAAGTCTGTTACAATTGGCGACCTGTCCTCTGAACTTTTCCACTTCATTTTGTTTTCAGAGGTTTGTTTATTCACATCTTGGAGAACTGTTTGAAATTTTCTCCTCCAGACACTGGTTCTGAGAACCTATGACAGACTTGGGGTGGACATTGTAGATCTGGAGGCTGTGTTTAGAGGGAAAGGTGATTACCACTTGCTAAGGAGCCACATGACAGGGGTGCTAATTTTCAGGGAAGCATACACCTGGGCATAAATAACCCCAAAGGAGAGCTTTAAGTCAGGAAGACTGTGCAGAGAAGGACACCTGTGAAGTGGACTTTGGGACGAGGGGGATTTCAGTAGGAAAAGAATGGCAATAAAAATAAGCACCATAATTTTTTCAATGAGAGAAAGAACAATTACAGGCTGCTCTCATTGTTATCACCACGATGGGCTCGGATTCATTCATGAGGCATGGCCCCGACCTTAGATAACAGGAGAAGGGAGAAGGGAACATCTGGCCTGCTGTGCTGATGTGATAATAGTGGTACATATGAAATATTTTGGGACTGTGAAGGAAGGAGATGATCGTGTGTCACCAGATATTTGTCATTTGGCTTTATTTCTCTTTTGGGTTTCTGCTAAGTTCACAGATTTTTGGAACATGCCCTCTCCTTCCCTTTCTCAGTATCCATGCCACCGTCTTTCTACAAATGGATGGGAGTAAGTCCGGCTCCAACCAGTGATAGCAGCTGCTACTGAGGGACTGGCTGTTGTACATGGTGCCTTATTACATCCTTGATACTGCTGCAATAGAGTTATCTATTGCTGCATAATGAGTTACCCACTAACTTAGTAGTTCAAAACACTGACCATTTAATATCTTGTAGTTTATGTGACTCGGAAATCTTCATTCAGCTTAGGCAGGTCACCTGGTTCAGGGTTAGTTACATTCAAGGTGTTGGCCAGACTGCAGTCATCTTAAAGCCTGACTCAGGAGAGGAGCTGTTCCTGAGCTCCTTCACAGGGCTGTTGGCAGGATTCAGGTCCTTGTGGGCAATCGGACCAAGGGCCTCAGTTCCTTAATAGCTGTTGCCTGGAAGCTGTACTCAGTTCCTGGCCACATGGACCTCTTCAAAAGCCAGCTCACAGCAAGGCAGCCTGTTTCGTCAGAGCAGCAAGGCAAAAGAGCCAGAATGGGAGCGCAAAGACGTCAGAGTCTAGAACCTTATTTCAGAAACAACATCTCATTGTGTATGCCACATTCTTTCCATCAGAGGCGACTCGTTAGGTCCAGCACATACTCTGGTGGAGGGAGATTAGATAAGGGTACAAATACCAGGAGGTAGGATAATTGGGAGCCAAGTGATAGGCTCACTACCACAACCACTCTCTATAATGGGGGTTCTTTATTTGTTGTTTGTTTGGTTTTTGAGACAGAGTCTCACTCTCTTGCCCTAGGTAGGGTACCATGGTGTCAGCTCACAGCAACCTTAGACTCTTTTTTATTTTAGAGACAGAGTCTCACTTTGTCGCCCTCTGTAGAGTGCGATGACGTCATAGCTCACAGCAACCTCCAACTTCTGGGCTTAGGCAATTCTCTTGCCTCAGCCTCCCAAGTATCTGGGACTACAGGCACCCCCTACAATGCCCAGCTATTTTTTGGTTGCAATTTGGCTGGGGCCGGATTTGAACCCGCCACCCTTGGTATATGGGGCTGGCGCCCTACTCACTGAGCCAGAGGCATCACCCTTACCTCAGACTTTTGAACTCAAACTCTTGGCCTCCCAAGTAGCTGGGACTATAGGTGCCCAATGAGGTCCTTTCCTTTTCTAGAAAAGGAAACTGAAACCGTGCTCATAGGCTCAGTGTGAATTTCAGCCAGAATGTGAACTAGTGTGTCTCCGCCTCTTTCCACTATATCAGGCTGCCTCCGGTGGCTGGTTGGAGTCTCTTAGGACAGACAAGAACCTCCTCACCCCACCCAGATCCCCGTGTGTTGGTTAACAGCTGCCCAGCCTCACACTGAAGCTTAGACTCAAGCCTGGCTGGTGTTTCTGTTCTCTCCGCTCCTGAAAGCAGTTCTTTTCCTTCCACTGTTAGACAGCGATGAGGCACAGGAAAGGCCAAGTATGTGATGTCCTCTGTGTAGCTCCTTTCTTGAAAACCTCTCCCTGAGTTCCCAGGGTCTTCTTGAAAGCACTTGAGTAAGAACATGCACCTTCCAGTGATGTACTTTTTCCACAGATGATTAATCAAGAGCGTCCCTGAATGATTTGGCACAGATGGAGGTTAGGGGAGAGAGCCAAATCGTAAATCCAAATAAACTTATAGCTTCACCATCCATCCTATTATTACCTCAGGAAGGCTGTGTTTCCCTTTAGTATCTGGGGATGTGGAAGAAGGCTTTGCATATAGAAGGCTCAGTCCAGAGAGGCTGAGACCACCAGGCAGGTTTTCGGTCAAGAGCAATCAAGGAGACGTTGTTTTGGAGCCACTAAACGATCCTCTTTTCAATGATAAGAACAGCTTGATAAAAATTTCCCGAGGAACTGTTAAAGCGTGTAATACTTGCTGCCTTAAATTATAGCTCTTATTTCCATTTTCCTCTCTGTTTTGAAACTTCTCGAAGATTACTATCTTTATATCTGCACGTCTATCTAAGACATCTTGCCCATGGTAGGTACCTAATAACGGTCTTTTCAGAGACCGTGTAACTGCTCCTTAGTGGATTTAAACAGCTATCTTTCTGTTCATTGCAGCTTGGCCTTTTCTCTCTTCCAAAGCGCGGAGTGAGAGAATGCTGCCCTCACTTGCGGCATTTCCCACCTACCGTGCTCCACGCCGTCTACACGGCCAGGAGGTGGTGTGGCATGAATTTACTATCACATATTTAGGCTTTTATAACTACCAAAGAAATATTCTGAGGAGCCGTAGTAGTTCTTTCTGAGTCTGTGAAATTCAGCTCTGAAAGGGACATCTGGTGCCTGTCCCTGTTCTCTTCCTGATTTCTGGGTCTGCCCTAGGTGGGACTGATCTTCTGTGCTGCAGTTTTCCCTTTCGTTAAAGGTACAGAACAGAAAACCATCTCAGGAAGAGGGAAGACAGGGAAGTTTCTCAGTCAAAGGAACATTTGCCCAGAGACCAGATCTCTGTGTAAACGTCGCTTTATTTCTGGTATTGTCCCTTTTGTGGTTGGAGGAAAAACATATACTTTGTTTGCCACTTCCTTGCTGTATGGCCTTAGTCCAGCAAAATACTTTATGAGTCCAACTTTACTTATGTCTGTAGGAAGGCCATTGTGGCAATCCTGCTTGCCTCCCAGAGTTAAGGTGGGAATCATAAGGAATAACGAATACAAAACTACCCTTGTGCTATGATGTTCATGATGGCGATTGTGATGACCACTTCGCTATGACGCACCACTAAGTTACTCCCTGTTGGGAAATGTGCTAAGTGCTTTTTGTGAATTAGCTCATTTAATCCTCATGACAATACTAGGAAGGAGATATTATACCTCCATTTACAGATGAGGAAGCCGAGGCCTAGAAAAGTTAAGTGACTTGCCCAAGATTACACAGCTAGTAGATTATGGAGCCAGGATTCAAACCCAGACAGCCCAGCTCCCAGCTTCATGAATTGTCTGATTTATACAAAACTGCCTTATACCATAAAGCACTATACATTAATAAATATAAGATTATATTACCTTTCTTCCATTTTATACAAGTGTTAAGTGTTGCTATTTTATTTTTCACATTTAGCTACAGAAAACATTGAGATTTCTTTTGTCATTTCACGATATGAAAAATATGTAAGATTTTCAACAAGGATGCAAAAGACCATTTGATCGGGAAAGGACAATCTTTTCAACAAATGGTGCTGGGATAACTAGATATATGCATGCAAAAGAATAAACCTGGACTCTTACCTTATACATAAATTAACCTTATACCATATACATAAATTAACTCCAAGTAGTTTAAAGACCTAATCATAATGGCTAAAACTATAAAATTCTTTCAAGTAAACATAGGGGAAAACCTTCATGACATTGGAGTTGGTGATGATTTCTTGGATACGACACTAAAAACCACACCACCAACAACAAAAAAAATTAAGATAAACTAGGCATCACAAAAATTAAAAGCCTTTGTGCATCAAAGGAAATGATCAAGAAAAGGAAAAAACAGTCCATGAAATGGGAGAAAATATTTACAAGTCATGTATCTGATAAGGGATTAATATCCACATGAAAAATGACTACAACTTAAAAAATTAAAAAATGGACAGAAGATTTGAATATATCAAAAAAAGACATACAGATGGCCAGAAGGTACGATGAAAAGATGCTCAACATAGGGGGGAGAGAGGACTTCAGGCATCTCTGGCAGGTGGGATCTACCCAGGAACTTCCCCTTGGAGACACAGGGAGACAGCGTGAGGCTTCTGGACACCCTGAGGAAGGCAAAAGCGGTGGAGACTGGGCAAGTGGTTGCGTCTGTTCACTCGGTCTGATCCTATCGGCGGCTGTAGGTGGGGCAACAGTGGGACTGCAGGCTGGAAAGGCCTTGCCTGTGAGCTGTTTGGGTTTCTTTTGGACTTGGCACTCGGTTGAACTGCCTTGGGAGAACTTGGGCAGGAGTGTGGGGGTTTTTGAGTGTTGCCTGGGGCCCAAGAATAGGCTACTGAGCCAGAAAGAGCTGCCAGTATTCGGTGGTGGGCTGTGTGGAGCCATTGTGGGAGAACTGCTCTGGCAAGCTCCACCCTCAGGGTCGCAGAACAGGCAT
>CAUYRH010099953.1:0-43235 GCA_963574655.1 Perodicticus potto | reverse complement strand
GCTCAAGCGAGTCTCCTGCCTCCGCCTCCCAAGTAGCTGGGACTACAGGCGCCCGCCACAATGCCTGGCCATTTTTTGGTTGCAGCCGTCATTGTTGTTTGGCGGGCCCGGGCTGGATTCGAACCTGCCAGCTCAGGTGTACATGGCTGGCACCTTAGCCTGTTGAGCCACAGGTGCTGAGCTACAATGGAATAAAATTTTAAGTGGTTCCATACTGAAGATATCCCTAGAGCAGGTAACAGAAGGATGTGTAAATACAACCTAGAGGGGCATAGCCTACACAAGATTCTCCTCCCAGATCAAAGGCCCACTAAAAACACTCATAGTTCAAAAATCAGAAAACAACATAGCATAAGAATGAATCAATAGATTCATCAAAAGCAAGATTAAGTCCTCTAGACCTTTGAATTATAGAATTATAAAATTTACACAATCATATTATAATAAAGGCACTTTTTCATATAGTAAAGACATGAAATTAGAAAATACAAGAAAAAAAAGGCACTTAAAAAATTAGGAAAGAAAGAGATAAGATCACCAAAAAGATTTAAAAAACAAATAGAACTTTTTTTGTTAATTGTTTGAGATTCACTTAAGGTACAAAGAGTTAAGATTATACTGATTGCATTTGATAGATAAAGTCCCTCTTATAATTGTGTCCTGCCTCCAAGAGGGGTACCATATATCACAACCCCCCGACCTCCAACAAATATAAGTTTTAAAATAAAAAGCCAACATCGAAATTAATAATTCAAAAACAGGTTGATTGAAAAATAGAGAGAGTTGAATAAAGAATGTGGAAACTGAAAGATAAGGCTGAGGAAACTCTAAGAATGCAGCACAGAGAGACAAGGTGATAAAAAAATAAAGGACAGAGGTTGAGATACATGGAGAATAACATGAGAAATACAAACGCCCATTTAATAGGAAAGTCCACAAGTGGAACACTGAAAGGAAGGATGAATGGAATAATCTGCTATACATCTGAGACTTTTCTAGTAATCAACAATGATGCGAATCCTCTGAATTAAATGACTAAAAGCACCAAGTAATTGTTGTTGGGTTTTTTTTTTTTTGAGACAAGAGCCTCAAGCTGTCACCCTGGATAGAGTGCTGTGGCATCACAGCTCACAGCAACCTCCAATTCCTGGGCTCAAGCGAGTCTCTTGCCTCCGCCTCCCAAGTAGCTGGGACTACAGGCGCCCCCCACAACGCCCGGCCATTTTTTGGTTGCAGCTGTCATTGTTGTTTGGCCGGCCCGGGCTGGATTTGAACCCGCCAGCTCAGGTGTACGTGACTGGCGCCTTAGCCCGTTGAGCCACACGCGCCGAGCCCCAAGTAATTGTTATACACACAAATTTTTTAATGCACGTGAGCTTTTTTTTTTTTTTTTTGAGACAGGGACCCAGTATGTCACCCAGGTTGCAATGTAGTAGTGCAGTGGCCTGATCAAAGTCCACTGTAACCTTGAATCCATGGGCTCATCCAATCCTCTGGCCTCAGCCTCCTAAGTAGCCAGGACTACAGGCCATTGCCATCATATGTGACTTATTTTTGAGGGGGGGGCAGAGTCTCACTCTGTCACCCTGGATAAAGTGCCATGGCATCATATCGCACAGCAACCTCACATTCTTGGGCTCAAGCAATCCTCTTGCCTCAACCTCCCCAGTAGTGGGACTACAGGCACCTGCCACAATGCCTGGCTAGGTTTTTTCTTTTTCTGTTTTTAGTAGAGATGGGTCTCGCTCCTGGTCAGGCTGGTTTTGAACTCCTAAGCTCTGGCAATCCACCCACCTGAGCCTCCCAATGGGAGGACCTCATTTTTAATACATGAGGTCCCTGAGTTACAAACAAGATATGTTCCTGAGAACATCTTTAGGCCAGATTTGTATGTAACTTGGATCCCTGATGAACAGCACATATGCAATAACCAGTAGTAATGATGATAACAATACTATTATATACTGGCTTACATAGGGTAATAATAATACAGTATAACACCATAATATTAATACTCCTGTACTATACAATAAGTTACAGTTACAGTAACTATGGTGCTATTTAATTCAAACAAACAACATAAAAACAAACTCATACAAAAAACTTACAGAGGAAATAGGATAAAAAGAATATTAAAGGTTTAACACTCACCTAATATTATGTCAATGTTAGACTATAGGAATGTTACACTTATTTTGATTTTCTTACCAATAAATAATTGTTCTATTTCCATAATTAATCCACTATGATGCTTAGTAATAATTGATGTCTTCATTGGAGCACTGCCTTTCACATGTTCCATTATTCTCACTTACTCCTTTATAATCATTCTGATAGTCAAGCCACAGAAGCCTAATGCTTTCCCAAGGAATGATGGCATCTGGCCTTTCTTCCAATGCTTAATTATTTCTACTTTTGTCTCCACTGTAACCACCTTTCCCTTCGCTACAGGCTCACCTACACTCGCAGTGGACATTTGCTTTGGAGGCATGGTCATAGTGTAAACACAGACTCACAAAATCAAATATAAAAGTTAAGACAAAAGTGATGCTGTGTGTAAGCAACCATGTAAACAATGAAACTAGCCACTGGCATACAGACTGCACTAATGAACCACATGCGGGTTTGCTTACATGCACAGAAGAAACTATTCCTGAATTATTAATTTAATTATTTAATTATAAATTATCCTTATGGAAAACCTTGGGAGACCATTTGTAAGTACGCAACTCCATAAGCTGGACTGTCCATAACATGGGGATTACTTGTTAGTAATGATTTGCCTCTACTGGAATTTTAAATCTCTGTAGGTAAAAACAGTAAAGTGTTTTTATCACCAGTAAAGAAAATTACAAGCTACATGCAATACATATACATATAAGAAAAAGGGTAAGTTTATTGCAAAATATAATAATTATGAAAGTAAACTATCACTGGAAAAAATATAAATTTTCAGCATATCCCACCCTTAGAACTTCACGTAAATGTAAGAATCCAAAAATATTTTCTAGGCTCAACGCCCATAGCTCAATGGTTAGGGCACCAGCCAGATACACAAGGGCTGGCAGGTTCAAACCCGGCCTGGGCCTGCTAAACAACAATGACAACTACACAATTAGCAATAATCACGCTTCAGATAAACCTCATTGGCTACAATATTGCCACTGTGCAAAGCTAATGACAACTACACACACAAAAAAAAACAGTTGGGCGTTGTGGCGGGCGCCTGTAGTCCCAGCTACAAGGGAGGCTGAGGCAAGAGAATTGCTTAAGCCCAAGAGTTTGAGGTGGCTGTGAGCTGTGATGCCACAGCACTCTACCGAGGGCAACAAAGTGAGATTCTGTCTCAAAAAAAAAAAGGATGGCGCCTGTGGCTCAAAGGAGTAGGTCACCAGCCCAATATGCCGGAGGTGGTGGGTTCAAACCCAGCCCCGGGCAAAAACTGCAACAAAAAAAAAAAAAAAAAAAAAAGCTTAAAGAGGAAATAGGAAAAATTTCAAAAAAGAAAATATAACCTTTTTTATAGGTAAAGGCAATCAAATCTGCTATTTAGGATCCTATTCTAATTCTAAACTGCTTTCAGCAGTTACAATGCTATGAGTTGAGTAAATAAATTTTTAGCTATGGTTCTCCTTTATCCCTTCTAAAATCAGAACTTTTATAAATTATGCCTACGTGCCGGGAATCATAGAATACTTAGTCTCATTTTAAAATTTAATTCAGAAAATTAGGTTAAATTTGGCATTCTCTTACATTCATTTTCCTTCTTTTTTGCATCCTTTAAAAAACCATAATCTTAAAATTTTCTCAAGGTCCAAAATAAGACATATATCTACAGAGAACCATTCTTACCTCTGCAGCTAACAATAAACTATTAATAGGAAGACACAATATTCAACTATTTTTGACTATAATATAATAATTTCATCAGCTAAACTCTAAAAATACAACCACATCATGCATATTTTTTTCATATCACAAATTTTAATTACTTGTTCTCCAATTATCTCCCTAGTTCATCTTTGTCAGACTGACTCTTAGTTTCATGCTTTTCTTACAGCTGCACTAATAATGTAGTATTGGTTCGGTTTTTTTAAACTTTCTTTAAATATCAAACTGAAAAATGTATCTGAAAAATTTTTGAATTTCACTGTAAGAAATTAGTCAAAATGTATGTCTTATTGATAGTGAATGAGACATATCCTCTTCATACTTTTTTAAGTCCTCAAATACATGAGTAAGTGGTAGAAATCTCCTCTCTTTTTTCACGGTGCCCTTCAGAAGAATTAGACATTTTCATGGCACAATATTATGTCTACAAAAGCAATATTAAGAAAAAAGACTCCATGATCAAGTAAGTGTGAGAAATAATGGATTAAACAATGATAAAGAGTTGTGTAGATGATAGAATTACTAGAGCTTTAATGTGCTACTATACATTACACATCCCTAAAGATAGAAGTACACAATGCATGGACTTCCCAAAGGTCATTTGACAATGAAATCTTTTTTCCTTTTCTTTTCTTTTTTATCATTTTTATTATTGTTTTCTTTTTAGAGATTGGTTCTTTCTATGTTGCCTAGGCAGAAATAAAATACCCAGAGCTTCAGCTGCCATTTTGATATCATAAGGCTTATAGCTCAAGGCCAGATAAAAAGCCAATAAATTAAGAATGGCAGAAAAGGCAGAAAGTATCTAGCTCTTGAAGCATTATTAAGCAGAACTACTAATGCCAGCAATTACCTGCTTCCAAACTCCTTGTTACATGAACAAAAGAAAACCTATATTTCATTAAGTTACTATAGATATTTTTTTGTTACTTCTAGCAAAATTAAATCCTAATATAGAGATGTATACAGCTGTACAAGATAGAAAAAATTATCTTAGACAACTCTTGGTTTTAAATATGATTCAAAATTCTGCATTTAACCAGTTTCCTTTGTGCATTTGAAAATTAATTTTTTATCACAAAGAGATAACCAAACCAAATAAAGTTGAACATACAAAATTAAAAGGATGAATAGCAATTCTTGCTCCATTAAATAAGTATCTCTACATGAACAATCATAGATGCTTTATTGCATTTATATAAATAATATTTCAAGAAGGTTAATTTTAATGAGGCAAGTGATATAATAATACTAAGTTTTCATGCACAAAGATATCAGTGGACATTCCAGAATCAAAAGACTCCAGTTATTACGTTTTATTCAAATAAGATAATACAAATGCTGAAAAATAAGAAGCTGATTTTAAAGTCTAATTAAAAAATTGAATCTATCTTGGGTTCTACTACTAAGGTGGAAATTTATACATAATAAATAAAAGAATAGGAAGCGCTCATAGCTCACTGGGTAGAGCGCTGGCTACATATGCCAAGGCTTCAGGTTCGAACCCGGCCCAGGCAGCTAAAAAAACAATGACAACTGCAACAATAAGTAAAAGAATAATATACAGCACAAAATACCGAATCTTTACTTAAATGAAATGTCTGAAGATTAAGTACCTCCTCTTATTAGTTTTATGATTATTTAAAAGCCAATCATAAAATATTTCCATATCTGCTCAGCACCCATAGCACGGTGGTTACAGCGCCAGCCACATACATAGAGGCTGGAGGGTTCAAACCCAGCCCGGGCCAGCTAAAACAATAACAACTGCAACAAGAAAAAAAAATAATAATAAACGGGCGTTGTGGCGAATACCTGTAGTCCCAGCTACTTAGGAGGCTGAGGCAAGAGAATCGCTTAAGAGTTTGAGGTTGCTGTGAGCTATGATGCCATAGCACTCTATCAAGGGCAACATAGTAAGCCTCTGTCTCAAAAAAAAAAAATTTCCTATTTCAAATATGTTAGGCTAAAATGTTTAAATATATAGTGACAAATGCCAAGATAAGAATACAAAATTTAGCTCTCTGTCTGAATGCTTGACCTGGGACATCAGTCTCCTCCTGTCCTGGACTGGGCCTAATACCATGCCTGGTCTCCAGATTGTAGAGGTCAGACTATGGGACTTCTCAGCCTCTGTGATCACTGTTGCACTGCTGCTGACCTTCTGAGGATACAAGAGAAGAGGATCATCTGCTTTGAGGGATCCTAGATCATGAAGTCATGATGATGTTGATGGCTGGATATTAGGAACAGAAAGTGTCAATGATAACGGGCTGGCTCTTGCTCTATTGCCCAGGCTGTAGTTCAGTGGCCTCATCACAGCTCACTTCAATCTCAAATTCATAGGTTCAAGAGATCCTCCTGCCTCAGCCTCCTGAGTAGCTGGGACTACAGACATACACTACCACACCTGGCATCATTAGAAAGTAGTTGCCTTGGAGGGAGGCAGCCGAGTAACACCTTCTTTGCAACTGGGCACGGTAGGAAGAGAAGACTCCAGGCATCTCTGGCTGGTGGGATCTGCCCAGAAACATCCCTTTGAGGACATAAGGAGTCAGTAAGAGACTTCTGGACCCCATGAGGAGGAAAAAAGCAGTGGAGTACTGGCAAGCGGTTGCATGTGTTCATTTGGTTTAATCCTGCCAGCAGCTATAAGTACAGCAGCAATGAGATTGCAAACTGGAAAGGCCTTACCTGTGAGATGTTTTGTTTTTTATGGACTTGGCACTCAGTTGAACTACCTTGGGAGAATGTGGGCGAGAGTGCAGAGGACTTTAAGCATTTTCTAGGGCCCTGGACTGAGCCACTAAGCCGTGTTCGGCTATGGGCCACGTGGAGCCTTTGTGGGAGAACTGCCCCGGCAAGCTCCACCCTCAGGGTCGCAGAGTGAGGATTGGGCAGGAGACCTTTGGTAAGTAATCTAGTGACTGAGCAACCTAAAGGAAGAGACTGAGACACCTTATAGCCTTGGCCCTCAGGGGCATAGAGAGAGACTGGTTTTGGCACACTGAGTAAGCAGGCAGCCACTTCAGGAGTGATCTCAGCGACAAGTGCTTTCCTGGGAAAGCTTCTGCTTAGCCAAGGTTAACAGCTTAGCCTTTTAAGCAGGCTAAGCTGAGATTTAGGCTCTCCACCCTGCGGGGTTTGAGAAATCAGCAGAGGCCTCCAGTCTCCATCTAGTATAGCTATTTCAGCATTGAGATGATTAACATCTCATACCCCAGAAGATCACCTGTTGCCCAGACAATATTCAGAAAGATATATATATTGCTTTGTTTTTGTTTTTTTAATTTCAACATTTTCCCTCTAGATTTTTTTTTCTTTCTTTTCTTTCTTTTTTCGAGTTTAAATAAAATTTTCCATTATTGCCATCTTTAACAATTAGAACTTCATTTCTGCTAGTGTTTCTACCCCTATTATTTGGTTTTTCCCCCAATTTTATCCCATAAAGCTTCCTGTTTGCTTGTTTGGGTTGGACATATAGCATTTTTGTATTTCCTCTCTACTTGGCAGAAGTGAGGGACTGTGTCTGAACAGGCTGGCAAAGAGCTGCTGACCTCAAGGGAACCACCCAAACTGGCACCACCAGAGGTTGGGGGTTCTTAAGGTTGGGTCAAAGTACCCTACTGTATTGCTCCTGTCACTCTCTTTCTGTGCCTCTCTCTTTTTTGTCAATATTCCCTTTTACCCAGCCCCTCTACATTCTCTTTTTTCTTTTCCTTTCTTTTTTTTTTTTTTAATATTTTTTCCCTTCTTGCTTTTAATATTCTCATCCTTCTGGTCCTGTACCAAAAGTATTCATCGAAACCCTAGTCCAGAGGCATGGTAACAATGAGCAAGAGGAAGTGAAAGGAAAATTAGGGCAAGGAAACAGATTAAAAAAAAAAACACTTGTGAGTAAGAATCAGCAGAAAAATCCTGCCTACATGAAAAACCAATCCAGAGCAACCCCTCCAAGGGACTGTGAGGTAGCTACTGCAGAGGATTCCACCTATAAAGAAATGTTCAAAATGACAGAGGGAAATTTAGAATATAGAGGATGAAATAATGAAGGAAATGATGGAAACAATGAAGGAAACTGCTGATAAAGTGGAAAACAACCAAAAGGAAATCCAAAAACAGAATCAAATAAGAGATGAATGACATGAAGAATATAGAAAGGATATAGCAGAGGTGAAGGAACTGAAGCAGTCAATTAGGGAACTTAAAGATGCAATAGAAAGTATCAACAACAGATTAGACCATGCAGAAGAAACTCAGATAGTTAAAGAAGCAGAAAAGAAGAGAGAGAAAGTGGAACGTTCACTGATAGAATTACGGAACTTTATGAAGCGTTCAAACATATAAGTTACAGGTATTCCAGAAGGGGAAGAAGAATGCCCCAGGGGAATGGAAGCCATACTAGAGAATATTATAAATGAAAATTTCCCAAATATCACCAAAGATTCTGACACACTCCTTTCAGAGGGATATCAGTCCCCAGGTCACCTCAACTCTAACAGAGCTTCTCCAAGACACATTGTCATGAACCTGTCCAAAGACAAGACAAAAGAAAAGATTCTTCAAGGTGCCAGGAGTAATTGCCAGTTGACTTACAGGGGCAAATCCATCAGAGTGAGTGCTGACTTCTCTAATGAAACTTTTCAAGCAAGAAGACAATGGTTATCTACCTTTAATCTAATTACATAATTTCCAGCCCAGAATTCTATATCCTGCTTAGCTAAGCTTTAAAATGGACAGAGTAATGTAATGAAGAATAATAAAATACATGTATTTAAAAAAAAATAAATAAAAAAAAATGGACAGAGAAATCAAATCATTTACTCATATGCAAACACTGAGGAATTCGCCACAACAAGACCAGCTCTACAGGAAATACTTCAACCTGTTCAACACACTGACCATCACAATGGATCAACAGCAAAGTAAAAACTCAGAAATTAAAGGACAGAACCTAACTTCCACAATGATGCAAAAGATACAACTAAGCAATGGACTCTCACAAAAGAAGATGAATAGAACACTACCACATTTATCAATTATCTCAATAAATGTTAATGGTTTGAATTCCTCACTGAAGAGGCATAGATTGGCTGATTGGATTAAAAAACACAAGCCATCCATTTGCTGTGCAGGAAACACAGGTAGCTTCCAAAGACAAATTAAAACTCTGAGTTAAGGATTAGAAGACAATTTTTCAGGCAAACAGAATTCAGAAGAAAAGAAGAGTTGCCATCTTATTTTCATATACGTGTGGATTTAAAGTAACTAAAGTCAAAAAAGACAAAGATGGTCATTTTATATTGGTCAAGGGAAAAATACAACAAGAAGATGCTTCAATTCTAAATATTTATCCACCCAACTAAAATGTTCCCAGATTCTTATTCAGTCTGAGCAATATGATATCCTACAACATCATAATACCAGGGAACTTTAACACTCCTCCTACAGAGTTGGATGGATCCTCTAAACAGAAATTAAACAAAGGTATAAGGGACTTAAATGAGACCCTAGAACAACTGTGCTTGATAGATGCATATAGAATACTCAATCCCAAAGATAAAGAATATACATTCTACTCATCACCCCATGGAACATTTTCCAAAATTGATCATAGCCTAGGACACAAAACAAACCTCAACAGAACTAAAAGAATTGAAATTTTACCTTCTATCTTCTCAGACCACAAGGCACTAAAGGTGGAACTCAACTCCAACAAAAACGTTCAACCCCACACAAAGGCATGGAAATTAAACAACCTTCTATTGAATGACAGTTGGGTGCAGGAAGAAATAAAAGAGGAAATCATTAACTTCCTTGAGCATAACAACAATGAACACATTAGCTACCAAACCCTTGGGATACTGCAAAAGCAGTTTTGAGAGGAAAACTTATCACTTTAGATGCCTACATTCGAAAAACAGAAAGAAACACATCAACAAACTCACAAGCCATCTTATGGAATAGGAAAAAGAGGAACAATCTAAGCCTAAACCCAGAAGAAGAAAAGAAATATCCAAAATTAAATCAGAGATGAATGAAATTGAAAACAAAAGAATCATTCAGAAAATAAATGTAACAAGGAGTTGGTTTTTTGAAAAAATGAAATAGATCAACCTTTATCTAGACTAACTAGAAATAGAAAAATCTCTAGTAACCTCAATCAGAAATGATAAAGGGGAAATAACAACTGATGCCACAGACATACAAGAGATCATCTCTGAATACTACCAGAAACTCTATGCCCAGAAATTTGACAATCTGAAGGAAATGGATCAATATTTGGAATCACACCTTCTCCCTAGACTTAGCCAGGAAGAAATAGAGCTCCTGAACAGCTAATTTCAAGCACAACTAATTTCAAGCACTGAGATCAAAGAAACAATAAAAAACCTTCCAACAAAAAAATGCCCTGGTCCGGATGGCTTCACACCAGAATTCTATCAAACCTGCAAAAAAGAGCTTATTTCCATACTGCAGAAATTATTCCAAAAAATTGACGAGGAAGGACTCTTCCCCAACACATTTTACGAAGCAAACATCACCCTGATACCAAAACCAGCCTCAGCTTCCCCAGCAGCTATGACCATCGGCATGTGCTACCATGCCTGGCTGATTTTCTTTTCTTGTCTTTTTTTTTTTTTAAGAGACAGGATCTCACTGTGTTGCCCAAGCTGGACTTGAACTCCTGACTTCAAGACATCCTCCTGCCTCAACCTCCCAAAGTGCTGGGATTACAGGTGTGAGCTACCATGCCTGGTGCTAAATAGATGAAAGACAACAAACTCTTTCGTAAAGCAAAACAATGAAAAAGTATTTATATAGAGTAAAAGCCTGTGGTAACTAAATTCAAAATGTTGGTTACTGTCCTGTATCCCCATACTCTGCCACTGCACACCTATAGGGCTAGGATAAATTGCAATGAGTGGTGAAGAGGATTATGTGGAAGTGCCTGTTAATCATTTCAAGCTTTCTCAATTCAACTGTACATTATAACAAGTTTCATTGTTATTCTACTTTTCTGTTTTTTATGCAAACTTAGACTAAATAATTAATCTCAAAATAATCCAACCCCAAATTTCACACAACTGAATTTTTGAAGATTCCATGTCCTTCTATGGCAGAGTTTTCACTATGTATCAATAATAAAATACAGTTATAATAGACTAGATTTTATCATAACTTTGTTAGTGCACAAGCCTTTAAGATCATTCCTAAATGGACTGCCTGAGCTCACAAGTTAGAAACCAGCCTGAGCCACAGCCAGAGCCAGAGTGAGACCCTGTCTCTAAAAGTATAAGTGGGCATTGTGGCAAGCGCCTGTAGTCCCAGCTACTCAGGAGGCTGAGGCAAGAGAATCGCTTGAGCCCAGGGGTTTGAGGTTGCTGTGATGCCACAGCACTCTACCAAGGGTGACAAAGTAAGTGAGACTCTGTCTCAGAGGAAAACAAAAAACAAAAAACGATCATTGCTGAACATTGAATAAAATGTGATAAGTCCTTACCTTACTTGGTTATTACCTAGTCAGATACTAGTAGAGAAAGAAGTTAATTCAATATGTTGTTAGCAACATAACCATCAGCCTTTACTTTACATCAACCCTTTACTGAGAGCCAAAATAATACTGTATATAAAAATCTTTGAACTTAAGGAGGAAAAAACAAGATATTTTAATCTTCTTAAAAAGCACTAAACATTTAGATAGAAAACCAAACAAGAATAAAAAAATAGTGTTGGAGGCAAGACACAATTATAAGAGGGACTTTATCAACTTTAGCCGAAAGTAAGACTATGTAGGTTTACAAACGTGTCATTCAAAAACAACAACAAAAAATGTGTCATTCAGTGACCACAAAAGCAATTTACTACTTCACAGTTCCAAGAAACAATTCTCTGAATTAGAATAACAAACATATAAAAATTTGCTATTAGAATGGTCAATATTAAAATTTCAACAAGAATTAAAACTTTACACTAGGCTCGGCGCCTGTGCCTCAAGCGGTTAAGGTGCCAGCCACATACACCTAAGCTGCCGGGTTCAAATCCTGCCCGGGCCCGCCAAACAACGATGGCTGCAACCAAAAAATAGCCAGGCGTTGTGATGGGCGCCTAGTCCCAGCTACTTGGGAGGCGGAGGCAGGAGAATCGCTTGAATCCCAGGAGTTGGAGGTTGCTGTGAGCTGTGATGCCACGGCACTCTACACAGGGCAACAGCTTAAGGCTCTGTCTCAAAAAAAAAAAAAAACTTTACACTTACTTTTCTTTAATTTATTATTTATTCTTTTAGAGATAGGGTCTCACTTTGTCACCCAGGCTAGAGTGCAGTGACACAATCAAAGCTCACTATAGCCTTCGACTGCTGGGTTCTGGTGATCCTCCTGTATCAGCCTCCCCAGTAACCTAGGACTAAAGGTGCATGCTACCACACTCAGCTAATTTTTTTACTTTATTGTAAAGAAGTCTTGCTGTGTTACCCATGGTTGTATCAAACACTCAAGCAATCCACCTACCTTAGCCTCCCAGAGTGCTGGGATTAGAGGCAGGAGCCAACATAACTGGGCCTACATTTATCTCATATCACAGATATTCCTCCTACAATGATGATATTTGGTCATATATATAAAATCATTTAGCACTTGGCCAAAACGTCTGTTTTACATACCTATAACATACGTACATTAATGTACTACATATGATAGTAGTTCTACAGAAAAATATCTAAGAATATACACCAGACTGTTAGTGATGCTAAACTTGGAGAATGGGGTTACAAAACAATTTCATTCTTTTTAAATATGGCATATTTGGCCAGGTGCAGTGGCTCACGCCTGTAATCCTAGCACTGTGGGAGGCCAAAATGGGTGGACTGCTTAAGCTCACGAGTTCAAGATCAGCCAGAGGAAAAGCGAGACCCTATCTCTACTAAAAATAGAAAAACTGAGGCAAGAGGCTCTCCTGAGCCCAAGAGTTGGAGGTTGCTGTAAACTATGACACCAAGGCACTCTACCGAGGACAACAGCCTGAGATATTGTCTCAAAAAAAAAAAAAAAAGACATATTTTATTTTTTTAAAACAAATACAATAAAACCTCCATAGTTGACCACCTCCCTATACTGACCATCTCCTTAAAGCTGACCTAATTTTCAAGACTGGACATGCATCACACCACATATACTCAATGGAAGTTCTTATACTGACCACCCCTATATGTTGACCAGTTTGTTACAGTCCCTTGGGTGGTCAACTTACAGAGGTCCTACTGTTTATAAAAATATTGGAACTCAAGGAGGAAAAAACAAGATATTTTAATCTTCTTAAAAGGCATTAAACATTTAGATAGAAAACCAAACATGAATAAAAAATAGTGTTGGAGGCAAGACACAATTATAAGAGGAACTTTACCAAACAAAGGCAATCAGTGTAACCCGGTTTCTTGTATCCTCAATGAATCCCCAATAATTAAAAAAAAAAAAAAAAAAAAAAGAATAAAATAGTGGTTCTTAGTTTTTATATTATTGACAAAAAAATCAAATCATATGCATTCCCATGAAAATGAGAATAGGTGAACTCCTAGGCAATAGGAGATATAAAACGGAGATTAGGTATACAGGTATCAGATTTTTACTCTATTTACTCTATTGGCTGGTGGCTCATGCCTGTGATCCCAGCACTTTGGGAGACCAAGAACAGAGGACTGTTAGACTGAGACCAGTTTGGGCAACATAGCAAGATCCCATCTCTACAAAAAAATTGAATGTTTTAAACTATCTGGGCATGGTGTTACACACCTGTAGTCCTAGCTGCTCAGGAGGCTGAAGCAGGAGGACAGCTTGAGCCCAGGAGCTCAGAGTTCAAGGCTGCAGCAAGCTAAGATTGTGCCAGGGCAATAGCAGGACACTCTGTCTCTTAGGGGAAAAAAAAAAAGTTAAGCACAGAAGTCAATGAAATAGAAAACAGAAAAATAATAGAGAAAAATCAATGAAATATACAGCTAGAAAAAGCTAGTTCTTTAAAAAGATCAATAAAATTGACAAAACTGTAGCAAGACTGACAAAGAAGCAGGAGGCAAAACACAAAGAATGAAACAAAATATTGCCTTAGACACTGTAGGCATTAAAAAGATAAGAGAATACTACAAATGACTCTAAACACCTAATCGACAACATAGATGAAATGAGCCAATTCCTCAAAAAACAAAAGCTACCACAACTTGCTCAATAAGAAACAGATGATTTGAAAAACCTTATAATTATTAAGGATATTAAATTCATAACTTTAAAACACAAAAAAGAAATCTCGAGGGTCACATGGTTTCACTGAAGAATTCTACTGAATGTTTTAAAAAGAATTAACACTCATTTTGTAATCCTTCTCAGCAATATAAAAATTTACACTATGCCCAAATAGATTGTACCCCAGGGATGAAATACCATTTCAATTTGAAAATCAATCAGTGTAATACACCATATTAACTGGCTTATGTAGTAAAATCACATCATACCAATTGATACAGAAAAAGCATTTGACAAAAATTCAACACAATTCATGATAAAAACTTTCAAGAAAAACGTCAACTTGATAATAAGCATCTACATAAAACCTACAACTAATATTATACTTCATGATAAAAGACTGAATGCTTTCTCCTCTAAGATCAGGAACATGGCTGAGACATGCACTCTGAGCACTCTTATTCAACTTTGTGCTATAAGTTCCAACCAGGGTAATTCAGCAAGAAATAGAAATAAGAAGAAGAATTAGAAAGGAAGAAATAAACTGCTTCAATATTTGCAAATAATATGATTACCTACATAGAAAATCTAAAGGCTTTCAAAAAACACCTCCTGGAGATAATAAGTGAGTTCAGCAAGGTCACAGGTTGTAAGATAAACATAAAAAATCAATTATATTTCTATATACTACCAAAGAACATATGGGCAATGCAATTAAAAATATAATACTGCTCATAGGCGGCGCATAGTGGTTCACACCTGTAATTCTTTTTTTTTTTTTTTTTTTTTTTTTTTTGAGACAGAGCCTCAAGCCGTCACCCCGGAAAGAGTGCTGTGACATCACAGCTCACAGCAACCTCCAATTCCTGGGCTCAAGCGAGTCTCTTGCCTCCGCCTCCCAAGTAGCTGGGACTGCAGGCGCCCGCCACAACGCCCCGCCATTTTTTGGTTGCAGCCGTCATTGTTGTTTGGAGGGCCCGGGCTGGATTCGAACCCGCCAACTCAGGTGTACGTGGCTGGCGCCTTAGCCTGCTGAGCCACAGGCGCTAAGCCCACACCTGTAATTCTAACACTCTGGGAGGCTGAGGCAGGAGGATTGCTTGACCCTAAGAGTTTGAGGTGGCTATGAGCTATGATGATGCCATAGCACTCTGAGTGAGACTATGTGTCAAAAAATTATACATACTTTTTTTTTTTTTTTTGAGACAGAGTCTCACTTTGTCACCCTCAGTAGAGAGCCATGGCATCATCTCACAACAACCTCAAACTCTTGGGGTCAAGCGATTCACTTGCCTCAGCCTCCTAAGTAGCTGGGACTACAAGCGCCCAATACAACACCAGGCTATTTTTAGAGACAGAGGTCTCGCTCTGGCTCAGGCTGGTCTCGAACTCGTGAGCTCAAGCAATCCACCCACCTCAGCCTCCCAAGTGCTGGGATTACGGGCATGAGCCACCCCACCCAGTCTATATTTTTTATAATATAAAAAATACTATTTACAATTACTCAAAAATACAAAATACTAAGATGTAAATGTAACAATAATGTACAGGATTTGAGTAGTGAAAACAATAATATGATGATAAAAGAAATCAAAGAAGAAATAAATGGGCTCAGCACCCATAGCTCAGTGGTTGGGGTACCGGCCACATACACCAAAGCTGGCAGGCTTGAACCCAGGTCGAGCCTGCCAAACAATAATAACAACTACAACAAAAAATAGCCGGGCGTTGTGGCAGGCACCTGTAGTCCCAGCTACTTGGGAAGCTGTGGCAAAAGAATCACTTAAGCCCAAGAGTTTGAGGTTGCTGTGAACTGTGATGCCACAGCACTCTACTGAGGGCAACATAATGAGACTCTGCCTCAAACAAAAAAAAAAGAAAAGAAAGATAAAATGAGAGAAATCCATGTACACAATTGCAAAACTTCCTATGAGGAACTGGCAGAGAGACAGACACACAAATCAGTAACACAGAATAAAGAACCCAGAAAGAAACCCACACAAATATGCCCAACACCAGAGGGCCAAGACACAAAAAAGCAATTCAATGGAGGAAGGATAGTCTTTTAAACAAATGGTGCTCCAACAATTTGTTTCATCTAAGAAGAAATCTAGATGAATTGCTACAACAATTAGACATTAGACAAACGAATAATTTGTCACACAAAAAGTAACAAATAATTAAAACGTTACTTTTAATAATTAAAAAAAATAATAATTTTTTTTACACTAAAATTAACTCAATATACGGTGCCTGTGGCTCAAAGGAGTAGGGTGCCGGCCCCATATGCTGGAGGTAGCGGGTTCAAACCCAGCCCCAGCCAAAACCTGCAAAAAAAAAAAAGTAACTCAATATGGATCATAGACTTAATATAAATATAAAACTTTTTGAAAAACATAGGAGACAATCTTCAGAATTTAGGGATAGACACACAACATCAAAAGCAAGATCCTAAAAAGAAAAAATTGACTAATTGGGCTTTATCAAAATTAAAAACTTCTGCTCACCAAAAAACCCTATTAGAGGGATGAAGTAACAAGCTACCAAAGTAAGAGAAAATATCTACACATCACATATTTGACAAAAGTATAATATCTGAAATATGCAAAGAACTCTTAAAAGTCAAGAGTATAAAAACAATCCAATTAGAAAATGTGCAGATAATAAGAACAGACATTTCACCAAAGAGGACATATAGAACAAAAACGCATGACATAAAAGTTCAACTTCATTAGCCATTAGAGAAAATGCAAATTAAAACCACAGTGAGATAACACTACACATCAATCACGACGACTCAAATAAAAAAAAAACAGTGACAACACCAAACGCTGGTGAGGATGTGGAGAAACTGCATCACTCACATGTTGATGGGAATGCAAAATGATACAGCAAATGAGGAAAATAGCTTGTTAGTTTCTTTAAAAAGCTAAATATACAACTATTATACAATCTAGCAAACACACTCCTGGCATTTTTCTCAGAGAAATGAAAATTTATGTTCACATGAAAACCTGTACACAAATGTTTATAGCAGTTTTATTAGTAATAGTCAAAAACGAGAAACGACCCAAGATAAACTTCAATAGCTAAATAGTTAAACTATGGTACATACCCACATACCATAAAATACTACTCAACAATAAAAAGGAACTATTGATACACAGAACAATCTAGATGAATTGCCAGAGAACTGTACTAAATGAAAAACAAAAAACCCAAGTCATATACTATATGATTCCATTCATATAAAATTCTTGAACTGACAAAATGATAGAAATGGAGAACAGATGGATGGATGCCAAGGGTTAAAAAGGGATACAGTGAGAACAAAGTGGGGGCAGCTACAAGAGGGATCCATGTGTGACAGAAATTTTCTATATCCTGATAAAGGGTACAAGGGATTTCTCTGTATTATTCCTTCAAATGTATCTGTATCTACTACAATTAACTCAAAATAAAAAGTTTAACTTAAAAAAAGGAAGTTACTATGAGAGATATGAATCTGTCACAGGATTAACTGTATCACTGTTTATTTCCCATTAAAAAGGAAACTATATTAACCTATTAAACTATATTAACCTAGATGAATCTCCGATTGGCAGAAAATGAACCAAATTAAAAGACAAAGAAACTCTCATGAGCACAAATTGTGACTCTCATGTGCACAATTGTGACTCCACATACAGATGGCTTCACTTTAATTCTCCCTCCCTCCTTATACCAGCCCAAAAAAAAAAAAAATGTTGCCCTACACCTTAAAAAAGGTTTGCTATGTAATATACAAAAAATGATTAAGCATATATTGATATCACATAAAATATAAATATATAACCTATTGACTCAGACTAATACTCACATTATAGAATAAATAATGCAAATTTGAACCTTCAAACAGGAAATGAAATTTTCTAAATTCATTACATAACTTCAGATTCGTGTGTGCACTGAAAGCTAATAAATCATTTAAAGTTTATACACAGAACCTTTTTAAATTTGCATTTATCTACAGTAAATATTGCCATGTTCTTTAATAGCTTGCTAGTTCAATCTAGCAAACTAGTGATTTATAGCAGTAACATATTTCAAAAATCAGAAATCTGTCACTATGTGACAACCATTCAGAAGTCCACTGAACTTACATCGCTTGGACTCAGATATTATAGAATATGAAACATCTAGCAAAGTGTCACACATTCCACATCTAAATCAATTATTTCAGTATCTGAGTTTGATTATGTGTTTAAAACTGTTTAAAACCACAGAATCGTACAATTTAATATTCCATATTACTTAGCACCCCAACTCTATTATGATACCATTCACTCAGTGCTTCCAACTATCCAGACTTTAAAATACACTGTTAAGATAGCTCATAATGTGAAGACTCTAAAGTGTTATTTTGAGAAATAGCAGAAGTTAAAATATGAGAAAGATCTGTTTTTCTCCACAAAACAATAGTTTTAGATCCTTATTTTCAAAAGAGCTACACGTAAACAACAAAAAGACTATACAGAGCTCTAACCATAATAAAGGAGAAATAAAAATAATTTTAATAAATTTTCCAATATATAAATCCTTATAAATGACCACATAATGAAGTCATTAGATCCCTGTGCCCATATACACAATCTACATGAAAGTATGTGACAATAGCAAGGCACAGTGATTCAGGAGTATATTAAATTCCAACTAGATATTATTTTTAATTCTTGATAAAGTTCCAAATAAAGTACAATTTTACATTATTTTAAAGCCTATTCCAGCAAAATTCAATATATGTTAAGAATACTCAAAAACAGTTTGTATTGATACAGGAAATGATGTTAAGGTCTAAATTCAAGAGAATACAGGATGGATATAATACTGAAGGAAGAATACAAGTTCCCTCCCATTAGCTCTTAATGTTAGAATTTGTGCAGTTTTCTTTTGAGCTTCAAGACGTAGATCAAAACAAAACAGCTGAAAGGAATACAAAACACAAAGGGTATTCTTAAGCAGCTCCTTTTTTGTAGATGGTGGGTCATAAGCCTTAAGACCAGTTTGTACTGTTTTAAGCTTCCTTAGTTGCCTCAGTACCCTTTTAATTAACTGAAACAGTAAAGTCCCCACCTTATGAGAAGTATTGTGCATGCTTAACTTACATCATACAAATGAGTATCATATGATGATACATGTGAAGTTACATAGAAAGAGAGCTCCGTGTAACTTTCCAGAAAGGAATTTAAGGTTCCACAAACAGGTAAGACAGTGCAGATCTTACTCTCAGAAGAATTCCTGCCACTACCCAGAAGTAACATGTGCCTGTTACTCTCAGAAGAATTACTGCCACTACCCAGAAGTAACATGTACCTGTTCCTATCTTGAGTAGGAATGAGAACTCCATGTAAGTAACCTCTAATAAACTCATCTAACTCACCAATCTGGATGAGAGTGGGTCATTTCTTTGGTCATTTGGCACCATCTCAGTTTGGAGAAGAGTTTTTCTGCACCATCCTGGGACTTTCTAAAAACAATTACCTTGCTGTTTACAAATGTACCTTTATTGCAGGGGCTTTAGCATCCTTAGCCCAGAAAACTAACCATCCCCTACCAACTCCAAAGCATTCTAACAGCCAAAAATTTCCTCAACACTTCCAGGGAGCAGTACTGGCCTCATTGAGACCTAATAATGTATACAACTGGACAAGGAAAGATGGCCAGGATACATGGTTAAATGAAAAAAAGCTAATATGTATAACATACTATATTGTGTGTGTGTATATGTATATATATGCATATAAAGTTAGAGATAAACAGAAACACAGGAAGACACACATGTTGATATTAATTTACAGGATATATATATATGTATGTCTATGTACCTCTACAAGAGTAGAAAATAAACTGTTAATAATGGCTATTTCAAAGAAATGGCTTGAGGAAAGTGAAATTAAATAATCAGTCTTCAATTTTTACTTCATTTTTTTTCTTTGCAATAAGCATGTACTGCTTTTAAAAATAAAACAACTTCATTCAAACTAGTAAAGGCAATGTCCAACACATCATTCGTGAGCTAGTTCTCCTAAGTCAATCTCTTAAATATATTAGGTCTCCCATTAAGTTTTCCTGTTCTTTGCTCATCTGTTTGTTTCTCTGTATGTCTGTATGTTTCTATTGTTTCTCTCTGATTCTCCCTCTTTCCCTACCCGCACCTCACCACATCCCATGGCTCTGTACATCTCTCTCTGGCTCTCAAGTGTCTGCATATCCCTTCTGTTGAGTGTGTCTCTCATGAAATGATGTGTATGCATGATTCACTCTCTGTGTGCACACGGCTCCCTCTGTCAATATAGGTCCTATGTAGAATAAGGCCCCCACCCCCTCCTCCCAATCTCACTGTATTTATCTTTATTCTGTATCTCTGTATATTTCTTTACCTATACATTATCTGCCTTCCTCTCCTCTTTTGTTTTCCTGCCCTCTCATCTCCCTCCATCAATAATCAACATTAGATAGAACCAGGCAGAAGATCAACAAGGAAAACAGAAGTGAACAACATGGTAAGACAGTGATTTTTCAACTGGTGTGCCATGCAATTTTTAAAGATCATTAACTAAATTATTTTTAAAAGAAGTTCAAGGCACAGTAAGTATATTCTTTTTATTACATTTTTGTGATGAACATAATTTAAGTGTGCTGTGCAAGTTTAACAGGTTCAAGTGTGCCATGAGATTAAAAAAAGGTTGAAAAACACTGCTCTAAACCAACTAACCTCACAGACATCTAACATCTAGATAACTTTCTCCTCAAGACAAACAACATTCTCCATGATAGACCACATTATTCATCCATAAAACAAATCTCTATAAATTTAAAAGAACAGAAGTAACATAAAATATATCTTTTTGGCTCAGCGCCTGTGGCTCAAGTGGCTAAGGTGCCAGCCACATACAACTGAGTTGGCAGGTTCGAATCCAGCCTGGGCCCACCAAACAACAATGACGGCTACAACCAAAATAAAGAAGAAAAGAGCCAGGCGTTGTGGCAGGGGCCTGCAGTCCCTGCCACTTGAGAGGTGGAGGCAGAAGAATCGCTTGAGCCCAGGAGTTGGAGGTTGCTGTGAGCTGTGATGCCACGGCACTCTACCCAGGGCGACAGCTTGAGGCTCTGTCTCAAAAAAAAATAAATAAATAAAATAAAATATATATGTATATACATATATATATATACATATATCTCTTTTGACAATGAGGGAATGAAATTAGAAATAACAAAGAAATTTTAGAAACTCAACAAATATATGGAAATTAAAACTCATTCCCTAATAATCAATGAATCAAAGAATAAATGAAAAAGGGAAATTACAAAATACTTCAAAATGAATAAAAATAAAAACACAACATAACAAAACTTATTGTATCAAACTAAGACATACGGAAATGTATAGATATAAATGCTTACATTAAAATAAAGGAAAGAGCTCAAATCATTTGTCACCTTCTACCTTAAAACACTGAAAAAAGAGTATACTAACCTAAAGCAAGCAAAAGTTAGAAAATAACAGAGATCAGAGAAAAAAATGAAAGAAACAAATGAGAATAAAATGCAAAAAACACTGTGAAATTAGTGAAATAGAGAAAAAACATTGAAACATGCTTTCCTTGATCCTTTAAAAAGTTCAATGAGGCCAAGTGTGGTGGCTCTTCCCTGTTATCTTAGCACTTTGGAAGGCTGAGGCAGGAGTATTGCTGAGGCCAAGAGTTTGAGCCCGAAGTGAGTATGATCAGGACACTACCTCTAGCCCTGGTAATAGAACAAACTCTGTCTCAAGGAAAAAAATGAAATGGACAGATTTTTAGTTACATTGACCAAAAAAAAAAAGAACTATAGACTTTATAAATTTCATATAATTGTCAGGATATTCATATTAATAATACATAAATAATAAATTTAAAAAAAGACTCAAATTTCCAAAACTGAAATGTATTACTAATTTATAGAGATAAAAAGATTATAGAGGAACAATATAAACTACTGTATGCTAATAAATTAGATAAAAGGAACAAACTCCTAGAAAGAAAGACACAAATCACTGAAACAGACTCAAGAAGAAATAGAAAATATAAATACGCCTTTAACAAGTAAAGACATTAAATTAGTATTAAAAAAAAAAAAAAAATCAACTCCCCAAGTAAAACCCAGGCCAAGATGACTTCACTGATAAACTCTACCAAACCTTGAAAGAAAAAGTAAAAATAATATAATTCTTTGCAAAGTCTTACAAAATAATGAATATGAAAGAACACTTCCCAACTCATTCTATGAGGCCAGCATTATCCTTATGCCAAAACTCGACAAAGACATCACAAAAAAAGAAAACTATAGGACAATATCTCTTATGAATATGAACATAAAAATCATCAACAAAATACTAGCAAACTAAATCAAGTCACATGTAAAAATAATTATAATATACACCCCAGCCAAGTGGGATTCACTCTAAGAATTAAGTTGTTTTAACATCCAAAAATTAATAAATGTGACACCAATAACATAAAAAGAAAAAGCACATGATCATCTCAATAAATATAAAGCATGCGACAAAAATCTAACACTATTTCATGATAAAAACACGTAACAAAATAAAAGGAACATCCTCAACCTGATAAAGGGTATCTACAAAAACTACAGCTAACATCATAGTTAATGGAAGTATCATTATGAACTATTGACGTACTTTACCTTTAAATATATATATGTATATATATTTGTATATATGTGTATAGATATATATCACGTACATTATTATGTGATATGTGTGTGTGTGTGTATGTAATTCTATCCACTACAAAAGCATATGAACGATTACCAGCAGAGTAGCAATGCACATGCCTAGGGACTAGATCAGTGGTTCTCAACCTTCCTAATGCCTCCTAATTCCGCGACCCTTTAATAATAGTTCCTCGTGTTGTGGTGACCCCCAACCATAAAATTATTTTCGCTGCTACTTCATAACTGTAATTTTGTTACTGTTATGAATCGTAATGTAAATATCTGATACGTAGGATGTATTTTCATTGTTACAAAGGGGTCGCAACCCACAGGTTGAGAACCGCTAGACTAGACTGTGGTCTTGAAATATCACACTAAAGGCTCGGCGCCTGTGGCTCAACGGGCTAAGGCGCCAGCACGCACGTACACCTGAGCTGGCGGGTTCGAATCCAGCCCGGGCCTGCCAAACAACAACAACGGTTGCAACCAAAAAAAAAAAAATGGCCGGGCGTTGTGGCGGGCGCCTCTAGTCCCAGCTACTTGAGAGGCGGAGGCAGGAGACTCGCTTGAGCCCAGGAACTGGAGGTTGCTGTGAGCTGTGATGCCACAGCACTCTATCCAGGTGACAGCTTGAGGCTCTGTCTCAAAAAGAAAAAAGAAATATCACACTAAAAATCAGGGCTTCTTGAAGAAACAGTCAATTCTAGGTCTGGAAATAGAAAGGAAATGATGAAACTGAAACATCTTATCATATAAAATAACAGTAATATGATCAAAGTCTTACAAGGTTGTGCCAAAAGGACTCAGGAGCCAAATGGATGAAGCGCCCACTGGCCAAGGATAAGGCAATCTGAGGTTCAATAAAGATAATAATAATTGTAACTAAATACAATTGTATCTATTAATGCATATTTTTAAATGACCACAATTGATTGGTCTCCTTTAAGATAAATGGCTATGATTTTTAAAAACAGAAAGTAAATGAAAAGAACTTGCCTTTTACACATGCCTCTGTCTCTTTCTCTCTCTCTCTCATTCATTTGTTTGTTTTAGAGCAGCAGTTCTCAACTAGTGGGTCGCGACCCACAGGAACTGTATTAAAGGGCCATGGCATTAGGAAGTTTGAGAACCACTGTTTTAGAGAGGCAGAGTCTCAGTATGTGATCAGGCTGGCCTGGAACTCCTGGGCTCTAGTGATCAATCTTCCACCTCAGCCTTTTAAGTATCTGGGACTACAGACATGAGCTATGGAGCTTGGCTTATTTACATTAACCACTGGATAACCAAATAAGGGACAGAAAATATCTCTATATAGAAATATTCTAATCAATACATGGAAAAAATTAGAATATTGCCGTTTTTCAGACACCAGTGAATTAATGGACATAGAAGATGAGCATTAACAGCTGATAACATCACAAAAACAGAGAATACCGGTCTTAATTGCCTCCTGATGAAAGAACATAGCACCACCTAGAGTCTAGCCAAAGGTATGGAAGCTGAGTCTGACTTTCAGGAAATACAGTACAGAGGACAGAGGAATATGTTAAAGTACATTATAAATATGCAATCAACAAAATCCAGAATGTTGGAAACTCTAAATGTCAAAAAGGCCAGGTTCTTCCACAGATAAAATTATCTGAGACTTTAAAAATCATTATTTTTAAAAATAATAAAAGCTAAATTATAATCCAGGATGCATTCCCTGATAATATAACTATAAGGAAATAAAAGAAGGTGATTTATAAAAAAGTAAAGACACACAGTAGAGGTTACACATAAGGGACAGAAGCAGGTGCAATTAGAAGGATTATAGGATATCCAGCAAAATTATATTTCTTGATCTGGGTGGTAGTTTCAAAGTTATATGTCCTTTAGTTATATATTTGTTTGATTTGGTTTTCATTAATTATGTTTGGTTTTGCAATTTTTTAAAAACTTTATTTAAATAGATTTGGGGAGTACAAGTGGGTTTTTTGATACATGGATGAACTGCATAGTAGAGAACTCTAGGCTTTTATCTATTACCTGAACAGTAGACATTATACCAATAGGTAATTATTCATCCCATACTCTACTGGCACTCTCCCCCTTCTGAGGCAACAATGTCCATTAATTCACTCTGTATGACCATGCATACCCACTTACAAGTGAGAACACGTGATACTTGGTTTTTTTATCTTGGGTTTCTTAGAATAATAGCCTCCAGTTCCATCCAAGTTGCTGCAAGAGACATGATTTCATTCTTTTTGATTGCTGAAAAGTATTTCATCATACATACAGCACATTTTCTTTATCCATTCATCAGTTGGTAGACACTTAGGTCGGTTCCATATCCTTGCAATTGTGAATTGTGCTGCAATAAACATACACCTGTGTGCAGGTACCTTTTTTTATAAAATGACTTCTTTTCTTTTGCATAGGTCCAAAGAAAAAGGCAGATCAGTAATGAGATTGCTGGATCACATGGTAAATCTACTTTTAGTTCTTTGAGAAATCTCCATGCTGTTTTCCATAAAGGTTACACTAATTTGTATTCCCATTAACAGTGTATAAGCATTTGCTTTTTTTTTTTTTTTTTTTTTTTTTAGAAAGAGTCTCCCTGTGCCACCCTCAATAGAGTACTATAGCATCACAGCTCACAGCAACCTCAAACTTTCGGGCTTGCCTCAGCCTCCCACATAGCTGGGAAACAGGTGCATGCCACATGCCTGGCTATTTTCTTGTAGTTGTCATTGTTATTTAGCTGGCCCGGGCCAGGTTCCAACCCACCAGCCTTAGTGCATGTGGCTGACACTGTAACCACTGTGCTACGGGTGTGGAGCCACAAAGTACATTTCTTAAAGTACTTGAATTACAATACAGTCTATCTGAAATAATTAAACAAAAGAGAATCTCTTTAAAAAGAATTCATAAGGCCAGATGCAGTGGCTCACACCTGCAATCCTAGCACTTTGGGAAGCTGAGGCAGGTGGATCACCTGAGCTCAGGAATTCAAGACCAGCCTGAGCAAGAGTAAGACCCCGTCTCTAAAAAATAGAGACCTCCATCTCTAAAAAATAGCCAGGCGTCGTGGCGGGTGCCTGTAGTCTCAGTTACCTGGGAGGCCGAGGCAAGAAGATCACTTGAGCCCAAGAGTTTGAAGTTGCTGAGAGCTATGACACCACAGCACTCTACTGAGGGCAACAAAATGAAACTCTGCCTCCAAAAACATAAAAAAGAAATAAAGAAAAAGAATTCATATTTGCAGGCCCAGTCTTCACAAAGATATCAAAGGCCATCATCTCATGCACGAGAGTTAAACAGAATACTGGGAGATACCCATGATATCTCAAAACTGACAGCTAAGACAGAAAGAACATTTGCTAAGAAACTTTACAACAAGACATCAGCCAGAAAAAGACAAAATAAAGACTAGGGGGGGAAAAAAAAAGACTAGAAAAATAAATTAGAAAACTAGCCTGGACAAAGTGGCTCATACCTATAATCCCTACACTTTGAAAGACGGAGGTGAGAATATCACTTGAGACCAGGAGTTTGAAATTAGCCTGGGCAACATAGCAAGACTCTGTACCTACAAAAAAATTTTTTTTAATTAACTGGGTATGGTAGCACATGTCTGAGTCCCAGCTACTTTGGAGGCTGAGGCAGAAGGATCACTTGAATCTAGCAGTTCAAGGCTGCAGGGAGCTATATCATTGTGCCACTGCACTCTAGCTTAGAAGACAGACCAAGACCCTAATAAATAAATGATGAAATAATTGAGAAAACTGACATACTGAATTTCAAAAGATTTAACCTCTATAGAAAACAAATTTCAAAAACAAAGAATATTACTTTTAAAAATACCAGGGGCCAGATATGATGGTTCGTGCCTACAATCTTAGCATTCTAGGCCAAGGTGGGATAATCGCTTCAGATCTAGAGTTTGAAACCAGCCTAAGCCAGATTTAGATCCCCATCTCTACAAAAAAAATAGAAAAATTAGCCGGGCATGGTGATACAAGACTGTAGCTACTTCAGAGGTTAAGGCAGGGGGATTGTTTGAGCCCAGGAGTTTGCCATTGTGGGGAGGTCTGACAACACCACTGCACTCTAAATAGAACGACAGAGCAAGACTCTCTATTAAGAAAAAAAAAGCCTTGTTTGTTTTGTAAGTGGGGACGAGGTCAGGAGTGGTGGCTCACGTTTGTAATCTTAGCACTCTAGGAGGCCAGCACAGGCAGATTGCTTGAGCTTGGAAGTTCGATACTAGCCCAAGCAAGAGTGAGACCCTATCTCTACTAAAAACAGAAAAAGAAAACTACCAGGCGTGGTGGCTCGGGCCTGTAGCCTGTAGTCCCAGCTGCTCAGGAGGCTGACGCAAGAAGAGTGTTCATACCCAAGAGTTTGAGATTACTGTGAGCTGTGATGACACTACGGCACTCTACCCAGGGGACAGAGTGAGGTTCTGTCTCAATAACTAAATAAATAAATAAAAATAAAAACAAGGAATATATACAATACCTCAGTCATAAGAGAAATACAAATTGAAATTTTTTTTTTTTATTTCTAAGTAAAGATAGGGATCTTATTATGTTGCCAGGCAGGTTCTGTGGGTGAAAGATCAGGGATAGAAACTAGTTTAAGCTAAAGTCCCAGACAGTAGATAAAAGTTGGGGCTCCTCAAATCCCCTCAAGTCCCCCACCCCCTATGTTGCAAACAGCACAGAGCTGTAGAAGCCTTTGGGTTTACACGGGATGTGCAGCACCTCAGACTACCCAGAGCTAACATTCTTTTTTTTTTTTTGAGACAGAGCCTCAAGCTGTTACCCTGGAGAGAGTGCCGTGGCATCACAGCTCACAGCAACCTCCAATTCCTGGCTCAAGCGAGTCTCCTGCCTCCGCCTCCCAAGTAGCTGGGACTACAGGCACCCACCACAGCGCCCGGCCATTTTTTGGTTGCAGCCGTCATTCTTGTTTGGCGGGCCTGGGCTGGATTCGAACCCGCCAGCTCAGGTGTACGTGGCTGGCGCCTTAGCCCGTTGAGCCACAGGCACCGAGCCAGATTCTTATTTTTCTGATAACAATTAACATCAGTGTGCAAGAGGAATGCATTTTCAATGCAGGGAAAGTATGTTCATATGAATAAGAATGAAATAAAGGCCTGGTTTTGCCATGTTTTTTTTTTTTTTTTTTTTTTTTTAGACAGAGCCACAAGCTGTCACCCTGGATAGAGAGCCGTGGCATCACAGCTCACGGCAACCTCCAATTCCTGGGCTCAAGCGAGTCTCCTGCCTCCGCCTCCCAAGTAGCTGGGACTACAGACGACCGCCACAACGCCCGGCCATTTTTTGGTTGCAGCCGTCATTGTTGTTTGGCGGGCCAGGGTTGGATTCGAACCCACCAGCTCAGGTGTACGTGGCTGGCGCCTCAGCCCGTTGAGCCACAGGCGCCGAGCCGGATTTGCCATGTTTTAAATCACAGATACATAGCATCTTAAATTATGATATACATTAATAATTTTTAGACACCGAACATAATACACTGTATTACAATGCAAAGTAGTAAGCTTCCATTTTAGGAACAAAAATAAATTTCACATAGAAAAACATTTAATTCATAAAATACATATAGAATAAATCTGAATTTTAGCATTAAAGTACTTGGAAACAAACACAGACCAGATTTAAGATGTGTAAGTCTTCATTCTGTCCCAAAAGCATATATAAAAAGCTCTTTTAACAATTATTGATCATCACCTCGTTGTCTTAAATTTCTAGATTTCCCATTTTCAATTCTTCTCTTTTTGAAGACTGGGGCAACTTCCTCTGCCACAACTCCAAGACAAGTGACTGTTTTCTCTTTAAATACTACTTTTGGTTCCCTACCACCATCAGCTTCTGAAGTTGATACATACTCATTTTCAGTGTTTGGAAGTTCCAAATCTACCTCCTCACTAGAACAGAAAGAAAAAATGAAAACATTATTTTTACATTGCCAGGAGTTGAGAGACCAGACTGGGCAACAGGCACGATCCCATCTCCATAGAAACAAATAATACCACCAAAACAAACCTATCTGGCCCATGATAGCTACTTGGAAGGCTGAGGTGGGAGGCTCATTTAAGCCCAGGTATTTGAGGTTACACTGAGCTATGATTGTGCCACTGCACTTCAGCCAGGGCGACTGCAGCAATATCAAATCCTCTAGAAATGCACTTTGCTCAGTAATACTTGAGACTGTTGCAGACATGTTTATCTATTTGGTTGTTAAAGAAAAATTCTTAACTATAATTGATGGCTGTTACCATAATTGTACACTGCCTGTATTTTTTTTTTCTTCCAGTTTTTGGCCAGGGCTGGGTTTGAACCCGCCACCTCCGGCATATAGGGCTGGTGCCCTACTCCTTTGAGTCACAGGCGCCACTCCATTGCCCGTATTTTACCTTTAGCAATAGGCTTTATGTGCTGGGTTTTTATATCCTTGAGCCTGGGCGTGCACAAGTTTCTTAAAAAGAAAGGAATTCTGCAGAAATAAGACAATTAAGCTGATACGCAGAGAAAAGTAGAGCTGGGAAATAGAGAATCTGATTTATTTTGAAAATGGATGGCTTCTAGATCTTCTAACTGTGCTAAAAATATACATTTAATGTCATTTTTATTTGCTTCTCCTGTTTCTGTATTTTCCCTTAGACTGCCAATGATGGTGAGAATGCCAGTAACCACTTCAGCTGATGAAGTATTAATTCTTGGCTTTTTATTATTTTATAGGAGACAAAATTAGGCTTAGAGAAAGGACCAGTATCTTGGTGAAACCAAACTATTATGTAGGTGGTGGAGTTTGTATTAAAACCCAGGCCTATCTGACATTAAACCTACGTTCTTTTCACCTATGATAACTCTGCTTTCAGGCAAAACTAAGAAATGGCATTAGCCAAGCACAGAAAGACTTGAGTAATGAAGAGTAGGAGGGTTTGGTCATTGGACATATGGATCTGTGTCTGAGAAAGTTCTATCACATATTTTGCTGAATGTATCTTATATTATGATACAGTGACAAAACCATAGTATTACATCTCTCTTTTTTTTTTTGAAACAGAGTCTCCCTTTGTCTCCCTCAGTACAGTGCCATGGCGTCATCGCTCACAGCAACCTCAAATTCTTGGGCTCAAGCGATTCTCTTGCCTCTGTCTCCTGAGTAGGTGGGACTATAGGCGCCCGCAACAATGCCCAGCTATTTTATTTTAGACATGGGGTCTCGCTCTAGCTCAGGCTGATCTTGAACTTGTGAGCTCAGGTGATCAACCTGCATTGACCTCACAGAATGCTGGCATTACAGGCGTAAGCCACCCTGCCTGGCCCTCAAAGTATTACTTCTTAAAGTGAGATTGTGAGAGTGTTAAAAAAAGAGGACTAGGGAAGCTCCTTACTGACGGTTAACAAGAGTCAGTAATTTACCTAAAAATTAAGTCAACTGAGAAAAAATATAAGGCATAGGCTTCCATTTCCCCTTTAAAAAGTGAGAAAGTACGATATGCCCTTGTAGAGGAAAAGAAATTTGTATTTGAAGAAAAATAAGACATGAGCCTTCAAGCAGAGCATCAGAAATCTGGAATCCTCCAAAATCTAAAACTTTTTGAGTGCTCGAAGAAAGTGCTCACAGGAATGTTTTAGATATTGGGATTTGGGATACTCAACTGGTTAATATTTATAATGAAAATAGCCAGAAATCCAAAACCACTTCCAGTCCCAAGTATTTTGGATAAGGCATGCTCAACTTGTACAGAGAATATGCCTTCTTTTCAAATAATTTTAGAATATTTACATAAAAATGATATAAACACTTTCACAAAACCATAATCATTTCCAAATTCAAAAATTACAAGGTTATATCTGAACACAGAGTATAATAAAAGTGGAAGACAGTAAGTAAAAACTCCTCCCCATGTAGATATTTAAAACTAAAACCCACCAAGTCAGAAAGTCCGCAAAAACAAAATATTGAACTTTTTGAGAAACCAAGACAGTAAGTAAAAACTCCTCTCCATGTAGATATTTAAAAATAAAACCCACCAAGTCAGAAAGTCCGCAAAAACAAAATATTAAACTTTTTGAGAAACCAATGAAATACCAATGAAATCAGGAAATGTTCACTCAGTTTACAGGCTATATGGGGCTAAAGACAAATAACCCTATTTATTTTCATTAAGAAATAAGAATATTGGGTGGTGCCGGTAGCTCAGTGGATAGGGTGGCCGGCCACATACACTAAGGCTGGTGGGTTCGAAGCCGGTCTGGGCCAGCTAAACAGTGACAACTGCAACAACAACAACAAAATAGCCAGGCATTGTGGTGGGCACCTATAGTCCCAGCTACTTGGGAGGCTCATGCAAGAGAATTGCTTATGCCCAAGACTTTGAGGTTACTGTGAGCTATGACACCATGGCACTCTACCCAGGTTGACACAGTGAGACTCTGTCTCAAAAAAAAAAAAAAAAGGGCTTGGCGTCTGTGGCTCAACGGGCTAAGGCGCCAGCCACGTACACCTGAGCTGGCGGGTTCGAATCCAGCCCGGGCTCGCCAAACAACGACGGCTGCAACCAAAAAATGGCCAGGCGTTGTGGTGGCGCCTGTAGTCCCAGCTACTTGGGAGGCGGAGGCAGGAGACTCGCTTGAGCCCAGGAATTGGGGGTTGCTGTGAGCTGTGATGCCACGGCACTCTATCCAGCTCTGAGGCTCTGTCCCCCCCCCACCAAAAAAACCTATTCAATAAAAAAATTTACCTAAAAATTAAGTCAATTGAGAAAAAAATATAGGCATAGGCTTCCACATCCCCTTTAAAAAGTGAGAAAGTGGCTGAGCGAGGTTGCTCACGCCTATAATCCTAGCATTCTGGGAGGCCAACACAGATGGATTGTTTGAGCTCAGACCAGCCTGAGCAAGAGTGAGACTCCGTCTCAAAAAGTAGGTGGGGGCTGTGGCAGGTGACTGTAGTCCCAGCTACTGGGGAGGCTGAGGCAAGGGAATCGGTTGAGCCTAAAAATCTGAGGTTGCCATGGCACTCTACCGGGTGAGACTCTGTCTCAAACAAACAAACCAAATAAAATAACAAGAAAAAAAACCAAATCAAAAACCAACCTACCAAACAAAACCAGATAATGTAGAAATAACCTAAATATCCCACAAAAGTGGAATGACTAAAATCAAAGTATATCTGAATGATGAAATATTATATAAAAATATGCTTATAACATTTATGCCTAATAGAAAAATAGTAAGGTCGATTAAATGGGTGGAAAAAAATAGAAACTGAGACACAGTGCATCACGCCTCTATTTCTAGCACTCTGGGAGGTCAAGGTAGGCGGACTGCTTGAGCTTAGGAATTCCAGACCAGTCTGAGCAGAGTGAGATCCCCTCTCTACTAAAAATAGAAAAAGTAGCTGGTTGTGGTGGTGGGGCCTGTAGTTCCAGCTACTTGGGAAACTAAGGGAAGAGGATTGCTTGGGCCCAGAAGCCTGAGGATGCTATCTCTTGTCTAAGAAAAAAAGTAAAAAAAAAAAAAAAAAAAAAAAAAAAACAGAAAAAAGATAGATAGATAAACAAATAAATAAAAAAAGTTGGACATAATCTGCCAGGCACGGTGACTCACGCCTGTAATCCTAGCACTCTGGGAGGCTGAGCCGAGGATTCTTTGAGCTCAGGAGTTTGAGACCAGCCTGAGCAAGAATGAAACCATATCTTTACTAAAAACAGAAAAAATTAGCTGGGTGTTGTGTGCAGTTATAGTCTCAGGTACTCAAAAGCTAAGGCAGGAGGATCCCCTGAGCTCAGGAGTTTGAAGTTGCAGTGAGCTAAGATGATGCCACTGCACTCTAGAGAAAACACAGCAAGACTCTGGTCTCAAAAAAAAAAAAAGTTCAACATAATCCTTCACATTATTAAACTGGCTGACTTGGTTAAAATTTATTAAGAATGACTTCACAAAGATAACAAAATACTGTTGATAAATTTAAGAAATCTCATCTTTGAAGTAGCAAATCATTTAAGAGATCATCTAAGGCAGCAGTTCTCAACCTGTGGGTCGCGACCCACAGGAACTGTATTAAAGGGCCGTGGCATTAAGAAGGTTGAGAACCACTGAACTAAGGGCTAACGAAGCAGTTTATTGTTTCTGTAACTTCAATATATAATGCATAGATGTATCATAGTATCTGGTAGCATGTAGTATTTAATATGTATTTCCTAATATTTTATTAAGTACTATAAATAAAACCTGAACATTTCATAACATCTTTATAGCAGTCCTAAGCTATATTACATAATACATAGGGAATCAATTCTAATTAGACAAGTATACAGAACTGTCCAACTTCTATTATTCTATCCTGTGGAAAAAAAATGACCTTATCATTAAAGTATAGTTTTAATAATAAATAAATTCACTATAAAAGTATAAACAGAGCAGTTATCTCATTATTCAAGAGCATGTTTTAGAAAATAGCTGCTTTACTCACCTGGCTAATTTTTTTTTTGTTCACCTAAAGACTCCTTCAAGCATATAACCAACACTGAAATGTGAAAGTGGAAGTGAAATCTTGCTTTCATGGTATAATGTTCCTAAGAAAATAACTGATTTGAACAAATAAGCTAATAATATAAATCAGGCAACATCTTTACCATGATTTTAACTGTTAAATTAACAATAAAACTGTTCTTTTTTTTGAATACTGGCTTAAAAACTTTGGTGAAATAGTAGTCCACTTTCACTTACATATCCTAAAATCTTTTTTTTTCTTTAAGAGACAGAGTCTCACTTTATTGCCCTCGGTAGAGTGCCGTGATCACAGCTCACAGCAACCTCCAACTCCTGGGCTTAGGCGATTCTCTTGTCTCAGCCTCCCGAGTAGCTGGAACTATAGGCACTTGCAATGCCTTGCTACTTTTGGTTGCAATTTGGCTGGGCCGGGTTCAAACCCACCACCCTTGGTATATGGGGCTGGCGACCTACCCACTAAGCCACAGGTGCCGCCCCCTAAGATATATCTTAAGTTAACTATGAAGCATTACTGAACATGAAGGTATCTGCTTCACTGATAGAATGATGATGGTGAGTGTGAGGATAGGCATGCATACCCTGGGGAGTGGTTAGTGTGTGAAATGTGGTAAATAGAAATGTCATGTTTTGAACCAGTTATGATGGATTGCATCTGTAATCCTGGCAACTCATAAGGATGACTGACTGAGGCTAGGAGTTTGAGATCAGTCTGGGCAATACAGTGAGACTTCATTTCTAAAAATAAAATTTAAAAATATTAAAAATCAGCTGTACACGGTGGCTTGTGCCTGTAGTCCCAGATCCTTGGGAGGCTAAGGCAGGAAAAGCCCTTGAGCCCAGGAGTTCAAGGTTACAGTGAGGTATGATAGCACCACTGTACTCCAACCTGGGAAAGGCAGTGAAAAGCTGTCCCTTTAAAAAAAAAAAAAATAGGCTCAGTGCCCATGGCGCCAGCCACATACACACAGGTTGGCAGGTTCCAACCTGGCCTGGGCCAGTTAAACAATAACTACAACAAAAAAAATAGCTGAGCATTGTGGCGGGAGCCTGTAGTCCCAGCTACTTGGGAGGCTGCGGCAAGATAATCTTTTAAACCCAAGAGTTTAAGGTTGCTGTGGGCTGCGATGCCATGACTCTCTACTGAGGGCGACATAGTGAGATGCTGTCTCAAAAAAAAAAAAAAAAAATCATATGCTGCAGCAAGAGAATCTTTTAAACCCAAGAGTTTAAGGTTGCTGTGGGCTGCGACACCAGGACACTTTACTGAGGGCGACATAGTGAGATGCTGTCTCAAAAAAAGAAAGTCATATTTTGGGCTTGGTGCATATAGTTCAGTGGCTAGAGTGCCAGCCACATACACCAGAGATGGCACATTCAAACCCAGCTCGGGCCTGCCAAACAATGACGACAACTACAACCAAAAAACAGCTGGGCATTGTGGCAGGTGCCTGGAGTCTCGGCTCCTTGGGAGGCTGAAGCAGGAGAACTGCTTAAGCCCAAGAGTTGAAGGTTGCTGTGACCCATAGCTCTACTGAGGGCAACAAAAGTTAAGACTGTCTCAATAAATAAATAAATAAATAAATAAATAAATAAATAAATAAATGTAACTGCTAGTGGACATTTTAAAATATTTAAAAACAAATATAATTAGAAAATATTAAAACCACTCTAGAAATAAAAGAAATGAACCACACTTTCACTAAACACATCATCCTTGAAATTAGTTACTACAATTTATGGAAGTACTGGGATATAAAATACTTGTAGTAACAGTGGGATTAAAGTTTAAGGTACTTACTGAGACTCAACCTCTTGTTTAATTGCTTGCCATTCTCCATATGGGTTTGATTTTTTAAGAGTTTTGGATTTTTCTTCATTTGAACCTAATGAATTCTGCTTTTGGATACTTTTTTCTTTCTGTGTTTCTGGGTCAGTTCCTTCATCACTACTTTTTTTTTCCTGAAATGTAAAAATCAAGAAATTACATACTTCAAGTAAAACTACCAAGACAGAAACAAAATTTCCTTAATGATTTTAAACGTCTTGTTATAGATTTATGAACAAATACATTAACTCACTTAAGAATTTAAAGTTGCAATGTAACACAGTAAATGTACAGAGAACTTTAATGCTTGACTAGGTTTCTCATTATGTCTAAAATACTGCTATGCCATGACCAAGGCATCCCAAAGCTCCTTACTTTTAAAAATAACATGATTGGCTCGGTGCCTGTATGTAGCTCAGTGGCCAAGGTGCCAGCTGCAGACATCAGGGCTAGGAGGTTCAAATGGGCCTGGGCCTGCCAAACAACAATGACAACTACAACCAAAATATAGCTGTGCACTGTGGTGGGCGCCTATAGTCCCAGCTACTTGGGAGGCTGAGACAAGAGAATCGCTTAAGCCCAGGAGTTTCAGGTTGCTGTGAGCTGTGATGCCACAGCACTTTACTGAGGGTGACGTAGAGAGACTCCGTTTCAAAAAAACCCAAAAAACAAAAAAATATCAATTCATCAATTTCATGAATTCTATAATTAAAGACATACAAATAGGTCTCTTTTCTTTCTTACCTTACTTACTTGTTTATCCAACAGTGACTCCCTCTATATTGAGTTCCCTCTGAATTTGATGCCATATCATCAGACCCTTCCACATCCATTATGTATTTAATGAACATCTTCAACTTATTAGTCTTAACTGAGATCTATCTCCACCTGAGGATATTGCCCAGACTCAATGGCCCACAACTAGTAACTTCGTGTGAATTAGAAAGACACCTCCTTTGGGTAGAAGGAGACATCACGGGAGTCCCGGGATGAAGTATTTTATGGCACTTCTTCATACGGGATAATGAATCCTTTTCACCTACCTTGTGTCATGGCAAATTTCCCTAGTGTGTGGATGTCAGTGAAATATTTGATTTCTCCATCACAAATGAAACTCAGTTTAGGAGGGTATAGGATCCTGAGCTGGAAATTGTTTTCTTTAAGAAAGTTGAAGGCTGATGACCATTCTTTTCTGGCTTGGAAACACCTAGCTTTGTAAGTGGACCATGGACTGGATTTTAGCCTCTGTGCAAACTGCACAAACATAAATGGGTGGTTAGCCTTGGACACAGTTTTGTTTATGTTTCTTTAAATGGACATTAACCCATTCCCTCATGTGGTTGGTAATTCTAACTAGAAGGCAGCAGCCACTCTCTCTCATCACTCTTGACTGCTTCCGGCCAATTTTTTTTTTTTAAGGTTAGGGTCCTCTGTCAGTCAGGCTAGAATGCACTGCCACAAACATAGCTCACTGTAGTCTCAAACTCCTAGGTTCAAGTGATTTTCCTGCCTTGACCTCCCCAAGTGTTGAGATTATAGGCATGAGCCACCATGCTCACCCCAGGGCATGATTAAATACACATTTTTGCTAAGGTATAATAGCTCATAATACTTTCTCTACTTTGATCTTCATGTAAAGAAGGTCTCCTCTTCTGAGGCTCATACCAATTTCTAAACTGTTAGTTTCCATTCTTCTTTTTACATGAATGAATGAATTCTGCCCACTACTCCATATTCACTGATGACTTTGGCAATCCTGGAACCATTTTTTCTCTATTCAAACTCCTGCTGTCATCTTAGGAAGTCAAAAATTCCTTTGCCCTCAGCAATGTGAGCCTCAAAACCAATGATTTTGGCTTTTACTCTGTTTCAGCCACCTAATATTATATCTCATTTCTCATCTATAATAGGTAATATTCAAATATCAAACCCTTTCACCTATGTTCCTTTTTAATTTGAACTAGGTCTCCACTCTAAAATGTTCCACCTGATTTGGCACCTGTAGCTCAAGTGGCTAAGGTGCCAGCCACATACACCAGAGCTGGTGGGTTTGAATCTAGCCCGGGCCTGCCAAATAACAATGACAACTACAACCAAAAATAGCCGGGCGCTGTGGTGGGTGCCTGTACTCCCTGCTACTTGGTAGGCTGAGGTAGGAGAATTGCTTACGTCCAGGAGTTGGAGGTTGCTATGAGCTGTGACGCCATGGTACTCTACCCAGGGAGACAGCTTGAGGCTCTGTCTAAAAAATATATAAATAAATAAATAAAATGTTCCACCTGTGAAATCTTAAAAACCAAAGCCCACCCTCCCCTCTGACTTAATTCTTTTGGCCCCCTTCTGCTACACCTCCCATCCAATCTCATTATCACCTCTAATACCTTAACGTCTTGTGTTCTGAATTTGTTGGTCTCCTCTAAACTTTACATTCTTCTTTGCAAAACCCCAAACCCACAGTGAATTGTCTATCAACATTTCTTTGCTGACACTATAAACATGTATGTCCCATGTCTGTCTATTGCATAGGAACTAAACACTTCCTTAGAGATGTAGCCCATCATTTGTTTGCTTTTAAACTTGGCTTGTCAAGTGTTACCAAAAATCATTCACACAACCAAACAAACTGACACAACTTCAAAATATATGATATCCAATTTCAGTAGAGACTTTAACACTGCCTAGTCATGTATCCAGTATTTTTTTTTCTTTTGAGACAGAGTGTTGCTCTGTTGCCCTCGGTAGAGTGCTGTGGTGTCATAGTTCACAGCAACATCAAACTCTCAGACTCAACCTGAGTTGAGACTACAGGTGGCCACCATGACACCCAGCTCCAGTATTTCTTTTCTTAGCTCCTCAGTAACTATTAAAAAACCCAAATATTCTGCTATGTAGGGCTGATTGAATAATGGCATATTCATACCATGGAATACTATGTAACCATCATTTTGATGGATGAAATTATTGATCTCAAAAAAAGAAATAATTGATCTCTGTGATAGAGTAAATTAAAAACAAATAGTAAAACCTATATTATTATAGCATGATTCCATATTTTGTTTAAAATAATGTATGTTCAAATAGAAAAAAAATATATAGGTCAAGAAATACCAAGGTGCTACAGCAATTTTTTTGAGACACGGGTGGCAGGATTACAGTTTGTCCTTATTCATCTGTATTTGGTAATATTTTGTTATTTTTCATAACAGACACACTAGCATGATTATTAGTTTTGACAGGAGAAATTAATTTCTATCCTAGGCTATATACTACATTATCTAAATTTGGCTACAAAAGGGCTTTGCTGCTGCCTCTTTACCAACTGGATATATTCCTTACTCTAAGTACATCAACCTTTACGGAGCTGGTAGAGAAATTCCAGGCAATGACAAGATCCTAAATGTGGCCTGGGTATACCCTCTCTCCAGTATCCTTGATCTCCCTACAGCTGTTAGGCCTGCAATCTTAACTGTTAATTAATGGTATGTGTCCTCTCTGCTTTGGTACCTGGGCTCTTCAGTTTTCCTGGAGAAGGCCACAAAAGCAATACTGAAAAAGCATTGATTATTAAAAAAAAAAAACAGCATTGATTATTGCTTTCTTGCCATGGCTGGGTACTCAGGACCACCAGTCAATCCTCTTAGTTCATTTCCTTTTCCACTTCAGCTTTGTGACTATTTTAATCTGTTAATGTTGTCAAGCTTTACAAAGCTCCTTACTCTCAGAAAGTAATCTTGATTTTCTTTTTTTTGAGACAGAGTGATCTCACTTTGTCACCCTGGGTAGAGTGCCATGGCATCATAGTTAATAACAACTTCAAACTCCTGGGCTCAAGCGATGCTCTTGCCTCAGCCTAGTACCTGGGAATATAGGTGACTGCCACAATGTCCAGTTTTTCTACTTTTAGTATAGATGAGGTCTTGTTCTTGCTAAGGGTAGTCTTGAACTCCTGAGCTCAAGCAATCCTCCTACTTTAGCCGCCAAGACTGTTAGAATTATAGCATGAGCCACTGTGCCCAACCCTTGATTCCTTTTCTTCTTCTTCTTCTTTTTTTTTTTTGGAAAAGTGTCTTGCTTTGTCATCCAGTAGCATGATTACAGCTCACTGAAGCCTCAAATTCCTGGGCTCAAGTGATTTTCCTGCCTCAGCCCTTCAAGTAGCTAGGACTAAAGTTGTCATCCTATGCCACCAAGCCTGGCTAAGATTTTTATTTTTAATTTTTTGTAGAGATACAATCTTGCTGTTTCCCAAGCTGATTTTTTATGAGAAAATTAAGGCCAAAATGCCTGACTCAATTTCCTCCTGGATACCAACTTATTTATACAGTCATACCTTCTAACAGAAAATGAAAACTTACTCACTTTCAGAAACTGAATTTATTTCTTGCTTGAGACCAATGTATCTGTATGTTCTTATTGGTATCCGGTATTCCTTCTCTACCTCCTTTGAAGTATCTCTCAAAGAAACCACCACCACACATCTCTCATGATTAGGAGCCAATATCTAGCCATCAACAAATTACCTGATTTCTACTTGTCATTTCATATCCAAAAAACATATACACTGCATGCCACTTTTCAACCCCATGTAATGAGTTCTGTCACCTAAAACTTTGATGAAACTTCTACTGCATGTCCGAAAAGTTACCAGAGAAAATTTTAATTTTAGTTTGAATATTTTATAAATAAGGGTCCATCTAGCTATAATTTCCTGTTTTCCCTATATATGGTGACTTTTGGGATACCCTGTAGAAGGGCACCAAAGACTGTCTAATTGCCAAATTCAATAGATCTATTTCTTTTTTTAGACCTAATCAATCCTTGATGCTTTCTATTCATTTGACTTCTGAAATGCTAAACTGTTTTGCTTTTCTACATATCTTTCTAACAACTCTTTCTCATTCTACCAGTGGGTTCCTTTCTCTGCTTGCCATTTAAATGTTTAATGTTCACTATGGTTCCCCAAGGTCACTTTCGTAGGTTATCTTACTTATTCAGAGATTTAAAGTAGTACCAATATGATGATAATACTCAAATTAGTATTTCTAGCCTAGATATAGGGACTGGCCTATTCAGACAGCTCTCTGAATGTTACAGAGGCATCTCAAACACAGAAAATGTTAAATGAATTTAGTGTCTTTTCCCCAAATATATTGTAGTAAATAGTATATCATTTATTCAGTTGCTAAAATGTGTCCTGACTTTATTTATACCTTCTACCAAAAGAATGAAGGTCTATAGAGCTTTTTATAAACTGATAAGCTTTTGTGAAAAGTAAATACAAAAACCTACCTTAAACTTTATTTTTGGTAATTTTGTTTCTGTAGAGACCTCTTTTCCTTCTGCTTCCTGTTTCCCAACAGGCTCAGTGCGCAAATCTGATGATTTGGATTCTTCTATGTTGCTAAGTGGCTTTTCACTGACCTTACTAGAAAGCAGATCACCAGCGTGTGGCATGAAATCATCAGGTTTCTCCCATCTGGATTCTGCTCAACATATTTTAATAGTCATGTTATTTAGTCACCAATTCTATTCAGATGTTAATTTCAGCATACTACTTCCTATTGCTTACAATTAATGACAACATTGTACCTACTTCACACTACCATATGATCAAGAAGATAGTAAGAGCTCTTGCACTAATATGTTTTAGAAATTGATTTCAAACAATGCCTGGATTTAATAGATGTTTAAACTATTACTCCAATGCAACAAGAGACCTAAGAACTGGGTGATACTCCTAAGGAATCTCACAATTAACTTAACATCAATTTCAGGAAAAATTGATAATGAGCATATATGAGATTTTCTGGAATTTACTTATCTTTTTTATTTTTTGTTTTTGAGACAGAGCCTCAAGCTGTTGCCCTGGATAGAGTGCTGTGGCATCACAGCTCACAGCAACCTCCAATTCCTTGGCTCAAGCGAGTCTCTTGCCTCCGCCTCCCAAGTAGCTGGGACTGCAGGCGCCCGCCACCAACGCCTGGCCATTTTTTGGTGGCAGCCATCATTGTTGTTTGGCGGGCCTGGGCTGGATTCGAACCCGCCAGCTCAGGTGTACGTGGCTGGCGCTTTAGCCTGCTGAGCTACAGGCACTGAGCTGGAATTTACTTATCACTACAATGTTCACAAAGTGAAATCATATTGTGAAGAGCTGAATGAATATAAGTAGTCATTTTTATTATGGGAGGTCTCAACTGAACTCTACTGCCACCCAGTGGTCCACTGGGCTTTTAATAAAATGGTAACATTTTTAATTACCTTGCAGCTATTCTCTATTTTCAGTTTAAGAGAAGGGAGAGAAACTATACAATTTATTGTTCAACTGACAGTTCTAAGAATGAAGGCTAATGTTATTGTTGTTATTAACTACACTGGTTCAGGCATAAACTGAAATCATTCAGGGAAAATCAATATGCATAGCTCCTTAATTAATATAGGACACTTGGCTAGGGTTAATGTAAAGCAACACTTCCTTCTCTACATTTCATACAAGTGACAAAAGAACTTTCAAGGAATAATTTACTTAGCACCTACATGTGCTGGGCACTGTTTTAGGACCTTTTAGACATACCATACTCCCGACCTCACAGAACACATTTGATTGCTCAATTCACTGAATGAGTGACTTGCTCACTGGTAAAGAAAGAAGCTGTGCATTGAGTTTATACCTGTGTAACCTTAAAGTTATATTGTAATCATTATGTTATTTTGTAGCTATAAAGATTCAGAGGCTCAGCGCCTGTGGCTCAGCGGGCTAAGGCGCCAGCCACGTACACCTAAGCTGGTGGGTTTGAATCCAACCCGGGCCTGCCAAACAACAATGACGGCTGCAACCAAAAAATGGCTGGGCGTTGTGGTGGGCGCCTGTAGTCCCAGCTACTTGGGAGGTGGAGGCCAGAGACTCGCTTGAGCCCAGGAATTGGAGGTTGCTGTGAGCTGTGATGCCACAGCACTCTATCCAGGGTGACAGCTTGAGGCTCTGTCTCAAAAAAAAAAAAAAAAAAAGATTCAGAACTTCAATTGTTTTGGGATTAAAAACCATTGCTATAATCTGGCAGGTTAGATATTTATGAACACTAGGAATTTTAAAAAGAGTATCTCTCAAAATTATAGCAATACTATAGCTACTCTGGTAAATTTAACTGCAGTAGAAACCAAGTACAGTAACTTGAAGACCAGTTTTATGAAATTAATTTAGGTTTTATATACATATATTTTTTTTTCTTTTTTTTTTTCTCTCTCTCCAGTTTTTGGCCAGGGCTGGTTTGAACCCACCACCTCCAGTATGTGGGGCTGGCACCCTACTCATGAGCCACAGGCACCACCCTAGGTAATATATTATTAATACTAATTTTAGATAATTAGATAGTAATCATGTTTTATATTTCTACAACTGAAACATTACATTAGTAAAAGCGAAAATTTCACAATTTTAGCCACTGCTGAGATAGTTTCAGTTTTGTTTTTTAAGAGGAAAAGGGCCAGGCCTGGTGGCTCAAGCCTGTAATCCCAGCACTTTGAGGGTGAGGTGGTAGGAATGCTTGAGCCTGAGTTCAAGAGCAGCCTAGGCAACACAGTGAGATCCCATCTTACAAAAAATAAACAAATTTAGCCAGGGGTGGTGGCACATGTTGGTAGTCCCAGACACTTGGGAGGCCAAGGCAGGAGAATTGCTCAGACACAGGAGTTTGAGGATGCAGTGAGCTATGATCATGGCACTGCACTCCAGCTCAGGTGTCAAGAGTAAGATCCTGTCTCTTTAAAAAAAATAAAATAAAAATTTACAAAAAGGAAAAAGCAAGTTGAATTAGATGCTCTCTTAATTTTCCAAGGTAATGATTATAGTTCTTTTTTTTTTTTGAGACAGAGCCTCAAGCTGTCACCCTGGATAGAGTGCTGTGACATCACAGCTCACAGCAACCTCCAATTCCTGGGCTCAAGCGAGTCTCTTGCCTCCGCCTCCCAAGTAGCTGGGACCACAGGTGCCCGCCACAA
>CAUYRH010099952.1:0-16071 GCA_963574655.1 Perodicticus potto | reverse complement strand
GGCTGCAACCAAAAAATGGCCGGGCGTTGTGGCAGGCCCCTGTAGTCCCAGCTACTTGGGAGGCGGAGGCAAAAAGACTCACTTGAGCCCAGGAATTGGAGATTGCTGTGAGCTGTGATGCCACAACACTCTATCCAAGGTGACAGCTTGAGGTTCTGTCTCAAAAAAAAAAAAAGTCACATTTATAGCCTCAAAGCTTCAAGTCTCCATCCCTCAGTTGACAGTGGCCAGAGGACCAGGGACAACAGGCCTCTATGGTCCAGGAGGGAGGGACCCAGGTGCTCTCAGGAAGACCAACTACATGGGATCAGCCTGGGGTGAGGGGAGGAGCTATCTGAGGTAAGTGGGGCAAGAACCCAGGTCCAGGTACCACTTGGGTGCAGTCTCCTTGCCCACCAGTAAGCCGTAAGGAACCAGGGCACACATCCCTGTGAGCTTGCAGGTCCTGTAACTAATTTGGCAGCTTAAAGCAACATGTTTGTCATCTGACAGCTGTGGAGATCAGGAGTCTTGACAGGCTTCGCTGGACTAAAATCAGGGTGTGGCAGAGCAGGTTTTCCCTGGGAGCTCCAGGGAAGAACCTGTCTCCCACCTTTTTTTGGTATCTAGAGGCTGCCCAGGCCCCTAACTTCAGAGCCAGCAGTGCAGTTATCTTCCCATCTCTGCCTCTGACCTCCTGCCGCCTCTTGTGAAGACACTGAGCCATCCGGGTCATCCAGGATGTTCTCCCATCTCAAGATCCTTTAACATATCTGCACAGTACCTTTTGCCAGAGGAAATAACACGTGCAATTCCAGAACCAGGACACAGCCATCTTTAGGGAACACTGTTTTGTGGTTCACACCAAAGCTAACCCTGTGAGATCACTCGCCTTCCAGAACTGCCATGGGCTCAGTCCCTGCTGTATTCCCTAGAAGTCCTTCTCGAGAAAGAGTGGCTGCCGTGGGGGCTGGGTGGCCAGGCCCTGTTCCCCATGTGCCACTCAGCTGTCAACTGCTGCCCCTGCCCTTGGCCACACAATCTGAATAAAGCACCAGGAAGCCATATTCAAACATCGTATTTATTTGGTTTCATAATTGAGTAGTGTCACCAGTATTCCTCACAGCATCTACAGCATTCGGAACCAGGCAATACTGCAGACCTGCTCTACTGCTCAGGGAGACGCCCTGAGGTCTGAGCAACCACTGAGCAGTGGGTGTAGGACTCAGCTTTGGTGCTGCCCTTGTCCCTGCTTTAGGGTACTTGGGCATCTCCACACCCTCCCCTGCCACCGGGGCTCCCCAGCCAGCCAGCACCCCTTCTGTGTCCCTGGAGCAGGGCATGTGTTTCCAAAAGTGGCTGGAGCTTGTATGGGGATGGGGACAGGGTGAGCACAAGACAGAACATGTGGCTGAGGCCAACCCTGCTTTTATTTTATGAGAGCTTTTCGATGGCTGACAGTAGCTCGGGCTTCAGGATGGACGAGTCCGGCTTGGCCCCCGCAGCCTTGACATCCTCTAACACGGCCGCATCCCATGAGAAGGTCAAGAGAGCCGAGGGCACCTGTGGAGATGCCAGCAGGTCATCACCTCATCTCTGTACCACAGCACAGGAGGACACAGCCGGGCAGTCAATTGTTCCTGAGGATGAACTAGACTAGGGACCCTCCTGCTCTGTCCCCATGAGCCCTGGCCTGAGCCCAGCCTGGCTCTGCTTGGTTCTCCCCTTAGAGGGTTCTGGGGACCGAGTATACCAGCTAACACTCCCCTACCATGTTACTGGAGGGAAACTGAAGCATAGAATCACAAACTTGCTTGTAACCACACTGCCAGTTAAGTGGAAAGGAAGGATTCAAACCCCAAGGTCTTGCCCAGGCTCCCTGCTCCTGAGTCTAGGCCCTGCCGAGAAGCCTGTACCAACCCAAAGGGGACCCACAGGGTGTCCAGGGAGAAGGAACTGCTGCAGATGCCTTACGTACCAGCCCACACTCATTCAAGGCCAGGTTCTCATCCTCTGACAACTTCTGCCCTCCTGAGGCCAGCAGCTCAAAAGGCAACCAGTCACTCTGCAAGGCCTCCCTGACAAACCCATAGACTGCTGCCATCCGCTCGCGGGCGTAGAAGGTCCCTGGAGAGTGGGATAGTCAGATCTGGGCCAGGAGCCCAACCAGCCACCCTCCCTAGGCTGTTAGACCTGGGGGTGCCTACCTTGCAACAGGCAGCCGTCAGGGAGGCGCACTCGCAGCAGTGCATAGGTGTACTTGCGGAGCTCCCGCTGCTCCTCCTTCTCCCGCATGGCCTTGGTACGCAGCACGCTCAGCCGCTCCACGGCATCCGACCTGGGCACCACAGAAGGCTCAGGTTGCTGGCCCCAGTGCCACCGTCCACCCCCACCTGCAGGTGCCTTGCCCACCTGAGCCTCTGCTCCCGCTTGATCTCCTCTGCTGTGAGGTTGAAGAAATCTGCAGGCAGGTCAAACTGGGAGGCCAGGGGTGATGGTCGGAAGATGCGCCGCTGGCGGTTCAGTGTGGCCCGCACGGGCTCTGCGGCCAGCAGCTGCTCTCGGTGCTTCTCCAGGCTCTGGGGCTGGGCCAGCACTGCCTCACTCAGCACATAGAACTCCTCAGGGCCCTCTGCAGACCACACACAGGTCACTCTGCTAGTGAGACCCCAGCCAAACACTCCCACCACCCCCTTGGCCAAGCCTGTCTTTTCTTACCCTTATCAGGAACTGGCAGCATCACCTTCTGGAACCCGATGGCCTCAAAAAACTCATGGGCCCCTTCCAGGCAGTTAATGCGCTCCTGGGGGGAAGAGCTAGAGTTAATGAGGTCTCTTCCCCACCCCAGTGCCTCCACTCTGACAGGGACCTGCCTGGGGGCTGCTGCTTCTGAGTAAGGTACAAACCCATTCTCCTGGAGGCTATAGAGCCTCCTTGGAGGGTGCAGCACCCAGGGGCTCAGAACCAGCCAGGCTCAGAGAACAAGGCTAAGGGGCCAGGACTGTGGGAGAAGGACAGTAGGACCAGAGCATCTAGAGAAAATACATGACTGCTTCTGTGTAGAAATTTCCACACGCGGATATTCCCAAATGATTCCACCTGAAGAAGAGTTGAATAGGAGAGGAGTGGACAGATAATCTTGTTGACCTGGGGTGACTCTGATGCACAAAGCCTTTGCTGTGCCCCTCTCACAGTGAGCATCTGCCCTGAGCAGGCCACACCCACTGTCTGCAGGCCAGGGCATCCCCCTCCCCCCCAGCTAAGGTCACGTACAGTGCAGACCCAGTCATGGTAGCCATGCCAGGCTAACAGTCCACAGGGAGGCAGCACCCACCTGAAACACCTTGTTTTGTAGCTTGATCTTCTGGTACTTTTCCTCCTCAGGATGCAGGTGGATGTTGTCTAAGTACCTGGGGGGTGGAGGGGTGAATGGGCACAAGCCTTTGTGGGCTGCCTGCCTGGCCCTCTCTGCCTCCCAGCCCCAGGGGACAGCATCTGAGAGCTTCACTTGGCCTGTGGTCACAGGGAAGAAATGGCCCATGACCCGGGGCTCAGGGCAGATGGCACCTTGGGAACAGGACTCACACCGCAGATACAATAGAGCCCACCCAGTGCTGACAGCTTGGGCTGAGATAAAAACCCTGAGGCCCCCTCACTGCCCACAAAAGGGATTGTCACTGTGCGCAGCTTTCCTCAGACCTGCCTGCCCTCAAGGGTACCTATTAACTACAGGGTGTGCCTGCCCTCAAGGGTACCTATTAACTACAGGGTGGGGAACAGAGCCAGAATCAGAGCCCAGGGTCCTACAGAGCTATCATCCCAGGGGCCCACCCACCCTGACCTGCTCAATCAGAGATGGGGAATGCCCAAGGGCAGCCAAGGCTGGGAACCCTGATTCCATAAACTCCTTCATTTCACAGTCTAGGAAACCTAGTCCCTTACCCAAGGGCTCACTATAGGGGGTTGAGGGGGGGCCCAGGGCAGCACTGGCCTCATCCCCAGCCCATGCTCCTCCCAGGCCATGTCAGCAGATCACGATGAAGGGGGGTGGGAGTGATAGCTTCAGCAGGGGAGGGTCTCTGCCCACTCACTTGGCAATGGTGTCCACGCCCAGCTTCACCCTATCTCGATCTTTGTTGAACGTGTGGATCTTCATGATGGAGGCAGCCACTGGGTCAGTGGCAAAGTGCTGGGGAGGGAGAGGGGACGCATGTGGGAACTCATGAGCAGGGGCCTGGTGGCCATATGGCCCTCTCACTGCCAGGTGACTGGACTGGGAAGAGGAAGAGCAGGAGCAACCCTCTTCCAGCAGAGAAGTACTGTTTAGTTGAAGCCAACTAAACTACATATGTTCACCACGCTAAGGAAAGGCCAGACACCACTTGGATGGCCCTAGCCCTGCCTTAGTCCTATTGTAGCCAACACAGAAAAGTCTGCCCTCTCACTTTCTGCAGACTACCTTCACACTATAGGCCTCTGCTTTGCACCTTGGCTTCAATGGTACTGAGAGCCACTGAAGCCATTACAATTCACTGAACCTACCAGCCAGTGTGGACACCCTCCCACCTGATCTCTCACAGACCTATAAGGCACACTCTAGAGCAGTGGTTCTCAACCTTCCTAATGCTGCGACCCTTTAATACAGTTCCTGTGGGTCGTGACCCACAGGTTGAGAACCATTGCTCTAGAGGGACTCCTAGGTTTAAGATGAGAGGCTGCAAGTTCCCCTTGCAGGGTCTCAAGGATGCTAGGTGGCAGAGGACACAAATGAAGTCTGTGACCCTTGATGCCTAGCGTACAGTGGGGGTGGGAAAACAGCTGGTCTATGGATAGCCCTGCCCTACCCTCCTCCTTGAGGTCCCACCTGCTTCAGTAGATTTGGGGTTTCCCAGAACCAGCCCTGGGGATTGCAAACAGCATCCCAGCAGAGAGAGGCTAATCACAGGTCACCTAAGAGAGGGGACAAGATTGGGCCAACAAATACGTTCACACTCCTCAGTGTAACCACTGCACATGGCTACACCTCCTGGTCCCTCTGCAGCCCAGGAAGACAGCTCAGGGTCAGGGGATAGCAGTGCCACCTGGGGTGATGTGTCAGGACACAGACCACCTGCCTAGGCAGCCCACGGCTTCCACCCCACCCCAGACACTCCTCAACTGCACAGTGGGGAACACTCAGTAGACACATCTGTGTCACAGGGACCACTGACTTAAAATGAGCCACTCTCCTGCTAACTGCAAACTGGAACCCAGCCCAGGCTGTCAGTTTAGTTGCCAGGATGAGAAGGGAAGGAAAGGTATAAACATTGCAGGGCAGAGAAAGCAGGTCTGCAGAGAGAGGCATGATGGCAGATTGATAGATGGGCAGATTCCCCAGATTGCCCGGAAGCACACATGTCCCAGGCAAGGGCCACTGCTCCACAGTGCCCTCAGACAAAGCCAGTATCACTGTATGTGAACATATGAGGGACAAAGGAACAGAACATCCAGAAAGGAGTCAAATACATAAAGAAATTTACTGTGGGATAAAGGTGGGATTTCATACCCAAGAGCAAAATACAGGTGTCCTCAATACACGACATTGAGAAAAAATTGAGCAGCTATCTGGAAAAAAATAACATTGGCTCCACACCTCATACTTTACACAAGAATAAATTCTACTTATTCAAAGTCTTAGTTTTTATGTTTTTTTGAGACCAGTCTTACTCTGTCATCTGGCCTAGAATGCTGTGGCATCAGTTGACCTCACAGCAACCTCAAACTCCTGGGCTCAAGTGATCCTCTTACCTCAGCCTCCTGAGTAGCTAGGACTACAAGCTCCTGTCACAATGCCTGGTTAACTTTTCTATTTTTAGTAAAGACTGGTCTCAAACTCCTGAGCTCAAGGGATCCTCCCACTTCAGCCTCTTCGAGTGCTAGGATTATAGGCATAAGTTACCTGGCCCTGCTTTGTATCAAAGATTTAAACATTAAAACACAACAAGCAAAGGTGGCGCCTATGGCTCAGTGAGTAGGGTGCTGGTCCCTTATACCGAGGGTGGCAGGTTCAAACCTGGCCCTGGCCAAATTGCAATAAAAAAATAGCCGAGTGTTATGGCAGGTGCCTGTGGCCCTAGCTACTCAGGAGGCTGAGGCAAGAGAATCGCCTAAGCCCAGAAGTTGGAGGTTGTTGTGAGCTGTGACACCATTGCACTCTACCGAGGGCAACAAAGTGAGACTATCTCTTAAAAAAAACAAAACAAAACAAAACACAACAAGCAAGCAAAACAATGTACTAGAAAACCTACAAAGTTATTTTAGCATGTAAGTGAGGTCTTTCAAAATATGACCAAACACCCAGAAGCCATAAAGTAAGATCCACACATTTAATCACACAGGGATCAAAAATTCCTATGTGGAGCTTGAAGCCTACAGCTCAGTGGTTAGGGTGCTGGCCACATAAATCAGGGCTGGCAGGTTCAAACCCAGCCAGGGCCTGCCAAACAACGACAACTACAACAAAAAAATAGCTGGGCATTGTGGCCAGCGCCTGCAGTCCCAGCTATTTGGGAGGCTGAGGCATGAGAATTGCTGAAGCCCAAGAGTTTGAGGTTGCTGTGAGCTGTGATGTCACAGCACTCTACCGAGGGTGACATAATGAGACTCTGTCTCAGAAAAAAAAAAAAGAAAATATGACCAACCTAACCCAAAATAGGGAAATGCTGGGCATGGGGGGCTCATACCTATAATCCTAGCACTCTGGGAGGCCAAGGTGGGTGGACTGCCTGAGCTCATAGGTTCAAAACCAGCCTGAGCAAGTGAAAATCCCGTCTCTAAAAATAGCTGGGCATTGTGGCCAATACCTATAGTCCCAGCTAGTCCAGAGGCTGAGGCAAGAGAATGGCTTGAGCCCAGGAGTGATGCCATAGCACTCTACTGAGGGCAATATAGTGAGACTCTGTCAAAAAAAAAGAACCTATTGACAATGTTAAGTGAGGGCTTACTGTACAAGAAAAAAATACTGTGCAAGTTCTGTCTGAACTAATAAAAGCACAGTTTCTATCTTGAGTAATATGTGACAAAAAACTAGTGAGAGGCATATATATGTGTAGATATATACACGTACATCAATAGTTCTTATACATGTATATGCGGAGTATCTTCGTAAAGGGACCTAACTACCTAGAGCAGCCTCCAAGGAGGGGTGGCTCGGAGACAGTGGAAGGAAGCTTTTCTCCATCTGCTTTTGTACCTATTGAATTCTATACCACATGTCTCACCTCTTTAGAAAGATTAGAACGGAAATAAAAACATAGATACTGGCTCGGCGCCTGTGGCTCAACAGGCTAAGGCGCCAGCCATGTACACCTTAACTGGCAGGTTCGAATCCAGTCCGGGCCCGCCAAACGACGGCTGCCCCGGCGTTATGGCGGGCACCTGTAGTCCCAGCTACTTGGGAGGCAGAGGCAGGAGACTTGCTTGAGCCCAGGAATTGGAGGTTGCTGTGAGCTGTGATGCCACAGCACTCTACCCAGGGTGACAGCTTGAGGCTCTGTCTTAAAAAAAAAGAAATGCTTCTGATGTTCAGGCAACTAAGATGTGTCAATGCCCCTATTTAATTCCTTTTGATGTTTGAAACACCATATATTAAATTTAAAAAAAAATTAGTAGCATTATTTTATGAAATAACAGTTAAAGCTTTTCTATACTGAAAGTGGATGTCGATTTTGATGAAATGTATGTCTAAGACTCTAATGCAATGTTTAAACTGTAGTTTGTTTGTTAAAAATCTTTCTCTTTTCCTGATCTCCACAGTTTTTTTTCTTAATAATACCAATCCTCAAAAGACTTCAAATTTATCTTTAAGAATCACTTTCTCCAAAAAACTTACCTGGAGATCCGTCTGGCTCTGACTCGCTGGTGTTGCACTTCCTTCCTTTTGGTTTCAATCTCCTTGTGTAGGGCTTTGCCTTTTTAATAAATGTGAACAAAGCACCTCCTTTCACTACCAGCCTTATTCACCAGGTTTGATTTCTGACTGTTCCAAGAGTCAGTTCTAGAGCTAAGCTCTAAATATGACAAAAGAATGTGAGGCCCCTCTGAAGAATAGACACCCGAACCCCCCTGAATTCCTCTGTCCACGGGGACCTGCCCTCCAGCCACTCGCTGAGCTCCGCCACCTCCGCTTCTCCCGCTGTGCTTTCTGCCCCGGGCCCATATGAGGACTCGTTTGTTGTCATCACCGTTCTCGTGGCCAGTCCTCCTGCCACCTGTCTTCTGTCTCTACCCATTCATCTCATTCTCCAAAGAGATGTCAAAATAATCTTTCTGAAATAGGAGTCTAATTATGTTACTCCTCTGCTTCAGAAACCTTTTGTTCCCCTGTGTTTCCAAGGTGGAGACCAGATGTCCCAGCATCATTCTTCACAGTCTGACCCCCGCCTCCTGGCACAATGTCCTCCTGCCTCTGCCCCTCCTGTTCCCGAAGCCTATGGGATCTCTCCCCACCCCGACTAGTCTCTCTGCCCATTTCACGAGCCTAAGTTCTCCTCTCTCGGAGCCCACTGTGCACGCCGCCCAGCTGTGTCATCGGGTAGACCATGCCCTACCTGAAAACAACAGGAATGCGTTTGCCTGTTGATTTCCAGGCTTTAGTACAGTGGTTCTCTGATTATTTACTTAAGAATTCGAACATGCTCTGAGCTGGACGTGATGGCTCACACCTGAAATCCTAGCACTCTGGGAGGCGGAGGCGGTTGGATAGCATGAGCTCAGCTCGAGACCAACCTGAGTAAGAATGAGACTTCATCTCTACTAAAATTAGAAAAACTAGCCAGGCCGTGGCAGGTGCCTGCAGTCCCAGCTTCTTGGGAGGCTGAGGCAGGAGGATTGCTTAAGCCCAAGAGTTTGAGATTGCTATGAGCTGTGACACCACAGCACTCTACCAAGGGTGGTATAGTAAGACTCTTTCTCAAAATATATATATATATATGCACAAAAAAAATTTTAACTTAATGTTTGATTACAATGGGGTACATCTAAACAAACCCAGTCATTAACGGAATAGGAAACATTTAAGAACCATAGGAAAGGGCGGCGCCTGTGGCTCAGTAGGGCGCGGGCCCCATATACCGAGGGTGGCAGGTTCGAACCCGGCCCCGGCCAAACTGCAACAAAAAAATAGCTGGGCACATTGTGGTGGGCACCTGTAGTCCCAGCTACTCAGGAGGCTGAGGCAAGAGAATTGCTTAAGCCCAAGAGCTGGAGGTCGCTGTGAGCTGTGACGCCACGGCATTCTACCCAGGGACAGAATGAGACTCTTTCTACAAAAAAAATGTTCTGAACAAAAGGTCAGGGACTCTGAACCAGTGCTCTTGCCTTTGAATCTCAGCACCTGGGATTACTCTGTGATTTTGGGCAAGCGACTTATTGTACCGTGCCTCTGTTTCTTCACCAATAAAATGAAGATGGTGACAATACCTGCCTCTTATGGTTGTGTCCAGGATTACGAGATAACCCCCGTAAAACCTCATACCTGAACCTGGCTCGGAATAACTGTGCCCCACTCTTATTATTAGAACCCTGCAGAGCCTTTCAGGGTGTTCAGTGAGGACCCTGGCAGGAAACAGAATTGGTTCAATTGATGGGGCACTTGCCTGGGTGCTGGTAGGGAGCAAGCAGGAGGAGGGCGTGCAGAAAGCGCACCGTGCTCAGCCCAGAGTGTGCGGCAGCTGAGCGGGTCTGCTGCTGCCACAGAGATACGGTTCCCAAACCTGGAGGGAGCGGACCACAGGACGCCTCCCTCCCGCTCGAAGGGCTTCCACCGGGAACACAAGTAACACCACCAGGGCGCTCTGGGGACGCAGCCCAAGGGCCCAGCTGGGCACGGAGCAGAGCAGGGGAGCAGAAGGGACGCCTCCAGGGTGGCTGGAAGAGGAATTACAGCCCTTTGAATTTATAAATTCTCACATATTTACTAAAAAGCCCGTCAAACCAGGGAGGGGGATTGGGGTGATCCCACATAATGGCACGTGGCAGACCTCCTGGGTGCAGGACACAGCTACAACAGGGACTCTTCTTAACCAAGGCAAAGTAACATGAAAGTTACTTTCTCATGAGAAAGTTTTCGTTGATCCCGGAGCAGAGGAAAATCGCAGCCAGCAAGAAGAGGAAGGGTATGGAAACACGTCACTCACTGAGCTCTGGACTTGATATCAGAAACTTTTCAGAACTTTCAAAATTCAATGTTCCTAATCCAAAGTTGACATTGACCACTTTCAGTTTTCTTGGAGGGTCTCATTCTGTCACCCTAGATAGAGTGCCATGACGTCCTAGTTCAAACTCCTGGCTCAAGCAACCCTTCTTGCCCCAGCCTCCCACAGTGCCCTGCTGGTTTTTTGTTTGTTTGTTTAATCGGTGGGGGGCTGTCTCACTCTTGCTCAGGCTGGTCTCCAACTCCTGAGCTCAGGGATCCACCTGCCCCAGCCTCCCAGAGTGCTGGGATTACAGGCGTGAGCCACCTCACCTGGCCCCTACATCTTAATTACCCTTTTTTTCCTTTTCTTTTCTTTTTAATTAAATCATAACTGTGTACATTAATTCATTTATGGGATACACTGTGCTGGTTTTATATACAATTTGAAATATTTACAGCCAACTGGTTAACATAGCCTTCATCACACTTTCTTTAATATTGTGTTAAGACATTTATACTCAACACTTAGTAGATTTGACATGTATCCTTGTAAAATGCACCATAGGTGTGGTAAGACTCCACTTTCAGGGATCATTTCTATCGTTTGTTAATTACCCTTTTTTAAGAGTAAAAATCTTAGATCCATACTTCCTTTTTTACTTTTTAGAGTTCCTTTTTTAATGTAGAAATTCTTATACCCTGTAATTTTTTTGTACAAGTTTTTGAAAAAGGTTTCATCCCTGTTTAATTATCTACATTTCATTACATATGTGTGGCAAGTGGATTTTATTTCCCTATAAACTGTAGTTTTTCTGTGCTGTCAAAAGATTCTGTTTCTAGCATGATTAGCCTATATTTCATTCATAACCCAGCTAAGAATATACTTGTCAGCATCCTTCCTTGGAAAGTTTCTTGAAGCCTTTTTGTGTTTCTCTCAGATTTTGTTGTTGCGTTTCATTATATAGCCAAGGACACTGTAATTTAAAACTCGGTGCTTGTCAGAAGAAGAGCTTTGGAAGTTCCTGTCTCTCCCCACTCCCCACCCCCACTCATTTTAGAAAACCCTAATAAAATTTTACAACTATGCTAAAGTCAATCTTTTAGCAAGAATAAAAACTAAAATATCCTCCTAAATTAATGATTTTTCCTTGATTGCTTTTAAACAGAGCTGATTTAAAGTTCTTTCTTTAGTGATTGTAGAACATCGGTATCTTCATCTGAATGGCAATGTGATGTGTTGTTTCTGATCTGAATGGAAATTGCATTTTGAGAGAAGACTGAATGCATTTGGTAAAACTTTGTGTTCTTTTTTAATATAACCTTTTCATTTGCCTTTTCTTTTTTAAATAGGAATTTAGCTTGGAACAAAATTGTCATTATCCACCCCAATGCATTTTCCACTTTGCCATCTCTAATAAAGCTGTGAGTATACCATTACCTGTTTACAGCATATCTTTTAATAACTGGGGTCCATCTAGTTAATCAAAATGCTGGTTCTATTGAAGAAGCAGGAGAGGAAGTGTCCGGCCTTCTGTGTCCTCCACACCTGAGTCCTTAAGTGGATAATGGAAGATCTGGGTGACAAATGGTTATTCTGGTGAAATTTTCTACTTTTGCTGAGTAATCAGGTGGAATAAGATGTCAATTCACTTCTGAGGGGCTTTCAGTTATTGTTTTGACTATTCAATCACTTCCTGTTCCTTTATTTCCCCCGTCCACTTCCCATCTTCTGTTTCTCTCTCTATCTCTTATCTGATAGACAAAAAAGGAAATGGTCCAACAGAAGTTAGGAGGAGCAGGAAGGGAATTTGTAACCCCCTCCACTTTTTACCTCTCGTTCCTAATCCCCTGGGCACACTTTTTCAGATTAAACGCAGCACCTTCCTCTCAGTTGCCCCCACCTGAAAAACTGAAGCTGACCCAAGAACAATTTGGTTGCAATTAAAACTCCCTCCTGCCCTGCAATCCTGATGATAAATAGAAAAGTTATCAGAAGCAAAAACCAAAACGATTGCTTTTGCCATTAAGAGTGAGGACCCTGCTTAGAAGTTTTTATTGAGCACTTTAATGATCCTTAGGTTGCTTTTTTAACATAAATGTTTTATGCTAACACAGACTAAAAGGCAATTGTTGTTTGATGTTTTGCAGGGACCTATCGTCCAACCTCCTGTCGTCTTTTCCTGTAACTGGGTTACATGGTTTAACTCACTTAAAATTAACAGGAAATCATGCCTTGCAGAGCTTGATATCATCTGAAAACTTCCCAGAACTCAAGTGAGTTTGTCATTAAAACTAATAAGATACATTTGTGGTCATGCAAAATAATAGACATATTATAGTGGTTTCCTAAATTTATAAGGTCAGGAGACCCTTTTGAATTGCATTTCATGCCCTCAAGTCCCCTACCCTTGGAGCGTTGTTAGGGCAGGTCCTGAAGAGGGAGAATGTGTCTTCCTGATCATATTTCCTTTCCTTCTCAAAGACGCCCCCAGAATTGTAGGGTTCACAGAAAGAGTTTGAAAACCACTGATCCATGGGATATAAACTAGGGCATGTAATTAAATAACATTGCCATATCATCGTACTCCTGTTTATAATTTTTAATTTTTCTAGTGTATGTGTATGTTTTAATAAAATGTACTAAATTAATTTCATTCAAATAAATAGTACTTGTTAAAACCTACTGGGTTTATCGTTGATAAAGCAGTATCTTGAGAGATTACATATACAGCATATATTTTAAACCACAATCCTTTTTACAGACTTTTAAAACTACGAAAGTAATATACTCCCGAAAGAAAGTTTGGAAAGTAGAAGAAAAAACAAAAATTTTAAAAACTGTTTCCCTAAACATTTTAGATTATTTCTTTCCAGGCTTTTTTATTGTATTTTTAATTATTAGAATCAAAGTGTTCATACAAATTTATATCATGTTTTAGTCACATAACATGCTATAAGCATTTTTTAATTTTGCTACAACTGTCTTAGCAGACATTTTTTATTCTTAATTCAGAAATTTCCCATCATTTCAATGATGGAAGTTGCCTCACTCAGCTTCAGCAATTACACTTAATAGTGATAATTTTTAATAATTCTGTTATTAGTCTAAGTAGCACTGTAGTGACTTACAATTGGGGTTATTTATTTAGGCTAGAATCATTGAGTGAAAGAAGATGCACACTATATTTAATGACCGTTTTTAAGTGGTATTTGTTTTATTTTTTTCATATGAAGAGTTATAGAAATGCCTTATGCTTACCAGTGCTGTGCATTTGGAGTGTGTGAGAATGTCTACAAAGTTTCTAATCAGTGGAATAAAGGTGACAACAACAGTATGGACGACTTTCCTAAGAAAGACGCCGGAATGTTTCAGGTTCAAGGTAAGACCAGCTATGTCATGGCGATTAAGTGCTGCCTGGAAGGGTCTGGAAAGTTATCAAACAGATCATCTGAACTCCAGACAAGGCCCTGTGTAACTACCTCACAAGTTGAGAATCAATCAACTCACCCTTTTTAAGAACTTCCTGAGAAAGAGAAAGCTCCCTCCAGATCTGTTTTAAAGTGAATCTGTTCTGTAAGTGAATTCTTCATATTTGTATTCGAATTAGATCACCTTTAGCATATATTATCCGCAGGGACGATGAATGATATCAGTGTTTCCATAAACTTTTATAAGAGTCCCACCCTTGCAGATACCATTTCCAAACATGCTTCAGAACCCTTTTTCTTCAGAAGACAAAAATCTATTTTTTGTCCTATGATAGGCATTTAGATTCCCCCATATTTCAGTAGTAGGGCATAAGGATCCAACTTTTTACCCAGCTAATTCTAAATCATTCTCCCGGCCTTCCCTCCATGGGGTTATCTTTCAGGAAGGTGAAATGAGATAAGGTCTGTAAAACTCTTGGCTTTCCTTGAGAGAAGACGTTACTTAAACAGACAGCAATGCTCCGCAGACCACACCTGTGGTAATGAGGAGCCTCTCTGGGCAGCGCCCCCTCCTTGCCCTGCCAACCTTGCAAGTTTGCACAAAGTCTAAACAGGCTGACTTCTCACGCTTTGGACCTAAATGATTTGTTGTTTCCAAAGTGAATGTGACTCATTCTGTCTGCAGATCTCTTTACCGTTCCTTCCTGCCTGTCTAAGGAGCTGATATTTTGGCCGTTGGCTTTTTGGTTTAGGCCACAGCATGTGTCTTACTCTTATTCTTGCTTAGTTTTTGCCTTTCCTGGCTCGCTCACCTAATTTTTTACTACAGTTATTCACTCAAGGAAATAAAAATGAACAATTAGAGACCCGACTACGTGCCGGGCACCAATCCAGGCCCTGGAAATACACAAAGAGCAAGAGAGAGAAGGTCCTTCATGGGCTCTTCCTTCAAGGGCAGTGACTCTCAACCCTGAGCTACGCAGTACCTTTGGAAAAATAGTGATTCCCAAGTACCACATGAAACCAATTAAATCTGCAGTGTGGGGAAAGTATAGATCATGAAACTCTTTACTTTCCTATTCCTTGGACAGCTAAACCAAACACCAAGCAGTTTCCTGATTTGTTCTTCATTACACAGAATTCCCCAATTCTGTAAGACTGAAAACTCGCTGTATCTGATGCTCCCATATGTTCAGAGAGCACAGCCTAGAACGCATGTGCTGTAGCCATCCCGGTGTGAAAAGTTTGGGTAACATGGCTCCAGACCTGAAGAGAGAGGCCCACAGCCTTTCTCTCACTTACGTCTGCAATTTGGAGTCATCACAAGCTCTACGGAACAAGAACAGAATGAGATAGTTTAGATGTGACAATCTGGAGTCTGGGGTCCCGTTCCCCCACCTCCCCTTGTGGGGAACAGTGTGGCACAGCAGCTCGGGTAGAACATTCAAAGGCAGCTTTGTCCTCCACTTACAAGAAAACCAGAGCCCCAGGAAAAGCAGGGTGTCTTGCTCAGCTCCCTTTGTGAGGGTTTGTGTCTCAAGAACAGCCTAGGACACTTCTGCCTGAGATTTGGTCCCTTGAAAAGAGACAGAGGCCGGGCGAGGTGTTCACAGCAGGTGTTCACTCTGGGAGGTTGAGGTGGATTGACTGAGCTCAGGAGTTCAAAACCAACCTGAGCAAAAGCTAGACCCCGTCTCTACTAAAAATAGAAAAACAAGCCAGACATTGTGGCAGGTGCCTGTCGTCCCAGCTACTCAGGAGGCTGAGGCAGGAGGATCCCTTGAGCCCAGGAGTGTGAGGTAACTATGAGCTATGATGCCACAGCATTCTACAACAGAGTGAGACTTTGTCTCAATAAATATATAAATAAATATTAAAAATAAGAAATGAGAGACAGAACTGATCATTCCAGGACTCTCATTCCTGCAGATGAACGAGACCTTGAAGATTTCCTGCTTGACTTTGAGGAAGACCTGAAAGCCCTTCATTCGGCACAGTGCTCGCCTTCTCCAGGTGAGAAGCTGCAGAGCTGGCTCAGCTGCAGTCCCAGTCCATCAGGGCGGCTAGACTTGAAAAGCGACTCTGTGCCATCTTTGTGGCCCATCCCTTCCCAGGGGGACCTGTAAGCTACAAATGTTCATTATTCCCTAGAGTACTCTATTTGCAAATAAGATTAGGGGAGAGGGACATTGAAACAACTTAATGGGGTGGCACCTGTGGCTCAGCGAGTAGGGCAGCGGCCCCATATACCAAGGGTGGCAGGTTCAAACCCGGCCCCCCGGGGCCGAACTGCAAAAACAAAAGAATAGCTGGGCGTTGTGGTGGGCGCCTGTAGTCCCAGCTACTCAGGAGGCTGAGGCAAGAGAATCGCCTAAGCCCAGGAGTTGGAGGTTGCTGTGAGCTGTGTGACGCCACGGCACTCTACTGAGGGCGATAAAGTGAAACTCTGTCTCTACAAAAAAAAAAAAAAGAGAGAGAGATAGAAACAA
>CAUYRH010099946.1:0-18903 GCA_963574655.1 Perodicticus potto | reverse complement strand
AAATGTTCAGAATCTAAATCTCAGCCCCTCTGGCACCAGAGAAGGCAGAAACAGACCTAAGAAAGAGAAAAAAGAGCAGAGCTAGAAAACGGAAACCTGTCAGAGGCAGGAAGCAGGCGTTTTTCAGAGAATATTAAGGGAGAACCAATAGTCAATGTCCCTGCAGGGAACTCAACTTAAAACAGAGCCTAATATGACTACAGAGATAAGTAGAATGGTGGCCGACAGAACCTGAATTTTGAATGAGGAAAGCTCTAAACTGGGCAAGAATGGAGATGGTTCACTGCATGTGAAAAACTGCTCAGCTATTTCAAAAGACTCTCTGAATGGGCCGCTGCATAAAAAGGAGTATTATGAGAGGACTTTTTTGCTTCTCTGTGCTGGTGCAGATCATGAAAATTAAGCACAAGCCTTCTTTTTTTTCTTTTGCTCATCTTTTGTTAGTGCTTGTGTGTTTAATGTGTGGCCCGAGACAACTCTTCCATTGTGACTCAAAAGGTTGGACACCCCTGCACTGGACTATTAACTCAGGAATACTGTTCACAGCAGAGGCCCATATGGAAGAAAACAGCTTAACTGAAAAAGAACCTTCTGAACCAGTAATAATCCAGCCATGCCCTGCCTAGCCTACGGCCACTCTTATACCCCTCAACCTAATAAATCATTAGTTTTTACAAAACCAAACATACATAGAAAAGCAGCCAATGGGGGGGTGGATGTGGATATTTGAAGTTCCCATAAAGAAAGATCCAGCTCTGATGAAGCTTACACCACTAGGTCCTGCTAACACACCCTGAATTCACCCTCAGATTTCCTCCACCACTCTCTTGATATAAATATCACCTAAGATTACTAGGCAGCCGACCTTCAAGGTGACTTTCCAAAATGAAAGGTAGAAATCAAAATAAATAAGAAACTAAACAAACAAAGGCACAAATGAAAGAAACTCAGATGCAATAGATGATGAAGGCAGTAGAAGGCAATGGGATAAAAACTTACAATCCCTCTCCTCAGGGATCTAAATAAAAAGACCTGGATTTGCAAGAATATGCAGCCCTAAAAATAGCACAATCAAAAAGAGACCAAGTGCCCTTAAAAGATAATTATACAATAGCAGGAAAGAAGTCACTAAGAGGATTGAAAAACAAAGATGAAGTCTCCGAAAAAATAAAACCAAGTCAGACATTTGAGTGAAAACTTAAAAATTAAATGCCTGATCTTTGAGACTTAACATCTAACTAATAGGAGTTCTGGAAAAGGAATAAGAAAAATAAGGAAGGGGACAAAATTATTGAAGAAAAATTCAAGAAAATTTTCTCAAACTGAAGGGCATGAGTTTTCAACCTGGTAGGTCCCACCTAAGGTGCAGGAAAATGAATACAAATGATGGAAACCCATGTCATGGGGACATTTCAGAATGACAGTAAAGAAGAATTCCTGAAAACTTCCAGAAAGAGGCAAAGCAAATGGTCACGAACAGAGAATTGGGAACCAGAATAGTATTGGATGCTTCAATTTCAAAATTTGGAATGATGATTTTTCATCCCAGGTTGCTATCTCCAACTTAAATGTTAATTAAAACATTTTCCGAGACCTATGTTGATTTTTAAAAATGTTTCACCCGGCCCCCTTCTTGGGGAACGGATAGAAGGTCTGCTTTGCTACACCGAGGTCAAAACCCAAAGAGGAGAAGACTCGAGATCCGGGAACTAGGGTCCAACTCAGAAGAGAAATGAAAATGAGAAAAGAAAGAAAGGGGAATGTCACAGATTGGTGGAGTTCACTAAGGTGCAGAACAACCATTCGGGTTGCTGAGTTAGAATGTGAGGCTTTAACAGGCAGATCTTTAAGAAAACAAGAAATGAACCTAGTAGATTTGACCTGTCAAGCGTGAGCAGGTAGAAGCAGCACTGGAGTAAGGAAAATGTAGCCATTTACACACAGACAACTGAGCCAAGAGAAAAAATAATAATAAAATATATTAAAAAGCTGTACGTAAAAGGAATCATGACACATTTTGGACTAAAAGAGAATGATATTTACATCGTCACCATAACCTACAGTGTATTCTTAATACTTACCTTGCTAAAATTAGTAATATTAGCAGAGCACAGGGGAAATAGAAAGGTAACACGACAGAGCTACCGTCTTTCCTCTGGTAGATGGAATGCAAGCAGTGCAAACACGTATTGAGAAACATGAAGGTAAATGGGGATAAAAGAACAGAAAATTCTTGCCTCTGCTAGCCAAATTCTTGTCCGGGTAGCCGGACAGTGGGACGATTAGAACAGGGACCTTCAGTATTAGCCTGTCAGTAGAGCATTGTTTCGCCTTTAAAACTATTTTCAAGGATCATATTCCTTTAAAAGATTAAAGCAATTACCAATATGCACGCCAAGGCCACTGGGTGAAGTTAAGACGCAGTTGTCATGGCCAAGCACTTCCATTCAGCAAAGCCCACACTGCGCAGGGCAGGGCGCTCCCTGGGCCTTTGCTCTGGGTTGGCTCTTCCTCCTGACACCAGCCAGCGGGTCGCTGGCAGCATGCATCAGTTTGCGGACTCACTGTGCAAACATTCCCACTGTGCAAAGCATCCCCGTTATGCGCACAGTCCAGGGGCTGAAATGCAAGCCTACGATGGTGACGTATCCCAAGATTTCTGAAGACTTAAAAATGACATTTCTAAATCCTTGCACTGTTTCTTCATTTCCACAGTCATGAGCTTCTTCTATTCATCATCTAAGATCAAAGCTCTTTCTAGGCTAAATAACTTTCTCAAAATTATGACTCGTTTGAACATAATCTGTCCTTTTGTCTACTTTAAAGTAATGCCAGGCTTTAGAGGAAAGCTGAATTGTGAGGATTATTATTGTAACTTCTCGCGTCTAGTCTTCGGGAGACTATGACTGATTGGCCTCTTTCAAGCTTCTCCAAGAATTAGTCTGAGGCTGAGGGAAAGGAACTGCAGGCCACCAGGACAGCAGTTCTCACACCCATTAAAATGTGATGTGGGTGAAGATTTCCCCAGAGCCCAAAGGAGAACCATCAATGGGCATATCGAATCCTTTAGTTTGCTTATTTATTTGTTTTTTTAACACTGACTTCATCAACCAACACAAAAACATTTACTCACTTAGAATTTTTAGTAATATCAGTAGCATAGGGCGGTTCCAAACAAAGGGACAGGAGAGCTGTGAGTCTCTGCCCTGCAAACTCACTGTCCAGTGGCTCCACCACAGTAAAGCTGGCCTCGGACCTGAAAGTAGCCCAAACGGTAGCTAGGCCTTTCTCAGCAAGTGTAGAATGGTCACACAACCTGTCTGGAAAAGCAATCTGTGTGTGTGTGTTTAGTTACACCAACCTGAGCTTTGTGTCCAAGCTTCCCTCTGAAGCATATTCAGTGGCATTTTTACCATCCACAGGATTGGCAAATCTGCTATGGTCGAGGTCTTTAGTGCAGGGAGCTGGGACTCAGGGCCTCACACACCCCGCAGCTGGCCTAAGTGAGGGGGGCTGGCTGTATTTTACACCTTACTCATGGGAAAATAGCACTCTATGGCAGTCCCTTATCTTGAACACCACATAGTCCACCAATCACAAACTACTTCTGATATCCGTTGTGCTAACAAAGCACGTCTGAGATAGGAAGCCCAAACGGGTGAGCCTGGTGCCACGTGATCCACGCTGAAGCAAAGCAGGGTGGATCCCCATAGACACAGCGTAGTACTGGCTAAGGCAGCTTCCAGCACCCGCGTCTCTTCTCTCAAACTTGTTTCTGTTCCCTGACTCCCCCTTTGCCCATTATATTACCAATATTGTCTCAGACTGAGGAACAGTATCCTTTGACTATGATGACCCTAGAACAGGCAGAATATTCCAGGCCAATTCCATTCTAGGTTGTGCCCTGCAACTTGTCTATGAAATCAGGGTTTGTATTTTTATGCTCCATCTCCTTTCCTTCCTTTCCCGCTCTCCGCCCTCCCTCCCTTCTACCCATTCTCCTCACTGATAAGTTTCTCCATAAGTTTCTGTTGATACTTACTTCTCAAGTCCTACAAAGCCCTGCATGATCCAACTCTGCCTGTCCCTCCACTGGTTCTCAACCTGTGGATCGCGACCCCTTTGTATCAAGGAAAATACCTCCCAGCATTAGGAAGGTTGAGAACCACTGATGAGTCTAACCTCACCTCACATTACTGTTCCCCTTACTCCAACCACTCATCATCTTTCTATGTCTCACATGTTTCTAGAACATTCTAGGCTTCTTCTTTGCCTGAATGCTCTTTTTGTGTCCATCTCTCTTCTCCAGATCACCTAACTTCTCCTCACATGCTCCCTCCCTACAAAGGACTTTCCTGATCTCGCTCTCCAAAGCTGCTCCTTTGCCCTAGTACCCTTTATCCCATTATCTTGTTTTACTTTTTTGATAGCACTTACCAGCAGCTAACATCATTGTTTCCATTTATCCGTCTACTTGTGCGTTACCTACCACCTCCCATTTCAATCCAAGTTCCATGAGAGCAGGGACCTTTTCTTTCCCGTTCTTTGCTGTAACTCCAGTACCTTGTGTAGAATAGAACCGAAACAAATATTTGCTGAGAGAATGAACGAATGAATATGTGAATGAATGAATTTTTTAAAGCTGTATACACCCTGATTAAACACAACAGTTTGAACTAAAGGGGAGCACTTCAAGCTTAAAGGAAGGAAAGAGTAATGAGATGAATTTAATTTTCAATTTTTTTTATAGTTTCAGGTTAATTGAGGGTACAATGAATTAGATAACATTGTCTGCATTTTTTAAGTAAAGCCCCTCTTATAACTGTGTCCCACCCACAAGAGGTGTGGCATACACCCTAACATTGTGCCCGTCTAAGTTGGAACACACTGGAGAGAGGGGGAGGCTGGGGATGCAAGTGTTCCAATGAGATGAACGTAGGCGATTTAGACAAGTAAATATGAAAATTGGTAAGAAAATTCTACTTATCATGAAAAAAACCAAGAAAGCCAATCTAGAGTTAAATAGTTAACAGCATTTACTGAATTTTTCACATATGTATGGTATTAATTGTTACAATCACTTAGACTCAAGTTCAAAGTTAAAAAAATTATTCAATTTCCCTCAAAAGCCACTTGGGTCATATTTTCAACCAAAGGTGCCTCCCAAGTTTTCAATCAATAAAAGGTGCACGAAAGCCTTCAGGAAGGCTGAATATTCCCAAGCAGCAATAAAAAATAAGTTTGCATTTCCAAGAAAAATAAGAATTTTTTAGCTGGACCAGAGCTGTGGAATAAAAAAGGTGTGTAGTTAACATCTTTTCCAGACTTTAGCACAGACCCAAAGGGCAGTTTTTCTCTCCCACATAGTAAAAAATACCTGAAATATTAGGAGTCTCTAAGATGACAAATATTCTTTCACTCTTCTGAGTATTTTTGCAGTTATGGTTGATGCTAAAGGGAAATTTTAGAGAAGAAAATGAAGTCATTTTCATGGACTTTGGGGGAAAAGAAGTTTATTACTTAAATATTATTCTATACCAACTGATAGACTTTTAACTCTCAAAATGATGTTCAGCTATTGACTAATACCCAGGAGGACATATCAGTAACAGACAAATGCAGAGGAGACTGGAGTATTTGTCCAGAGGTGCATTTGGATGCTGGCTCTGTCATCTAATAGTGGCCTGACCTTGGGCTGCTAAATTCTAGTTTCCACAGGGGCATGGCTGAAGGAAACAGTGGTTCTCTCCAGTGCTAGACTCGTGTGATTATATTTTCTATGGGCATTTGTCCAAAGTTTTCCAGTAACAAATGGGGAATAGGGATATATATGTGTGCGTGTGTGTGTGTATTTTAAACCAATGTGTGCAGATATTTTAGAATTGGAACTAATAGAAACTAATATTGAGTCTTTTGCTGGCTGGCATTCATATAGAGATACTTTATATAGCATAAGTTTCCAGAAGTTAAACGTATATTTCATTCATGTGTGTTTTTATTTGAATTCTGTACCAAGACTTTCCTCCCTACAGAGTTTGGTCCACTAAAGCCACGCTCAGGAACCCAGGGCCACTCACCTTCCTCTTCATCGAAACATTGCTTTGGGGGTTTGTACACTGTATTTCATACATTGCTCTGTTGAAAACATTTTTAACAGCTATTTCCTCTACTTGCATTATTATCCCAACTCCAGTAAGATACATTCTATGTAAATCAGAAAAAAATCAAAAGTGGGCTAAAGAGAGGTTGCCTTGGTGACAATGGCTGCTTGGTGGGTCCTGTGCTGGCACTGTCCCGAGGGTGCTGCCGCTGAGTCACCAGTGAATGTAGGGGAAATGGTAACCACGGTATCAAAGCCCATGTCATAGCTGAACATTTTCCCATAAACAATATCTAATTTATAAAACTGACACTCTATGGACTTTGATGATTTCTTTGACTAGCATACATGTCATGAACATGTCTTATTGGGATGAAAACTGCCAGCAAAACTTTCATTTTTCTAAACAGAAGAAATTCAGTCATAGAAAATTCCTGTTAATATAAGTCAGATAACATTCTAGATAATTGGCTGCGAATTATATACGAATTAAATTGCCTTAATAACAGAGAGAGAGAGTAAATAAGGCCAACGGCAAAAAAGGCAAGGAGCTGAGCAGTGTGAGTGAGGACAGGGATGCTAAGGCCAGAACGGCAGGGACGGCGTGTTCCCTCCTCTGCGGGTGGCCCGTCCATGACACTTCACCTCTCACCTCCTGCCTCCCTCCTCACCACAGCAGCACCGTAAATTGCAGGAGACCTCCCATTTGATCCTGCAATCCCATTACGAGGCACCTACCCAGAAGTAAAAAAAAATCATTTTATATAAGGATACTTACACTAGAATGTTTATTGCAGCTCAGTTCACAATCACCAAAACATGGAATCAACCCAACTGCCCACCAACCCATGAATGGCTTAATAAGCCAAGTTATATGTACCACGGAATACTATTCAGTATGAAAAAGATAGAGACTTTATGTCTTTTGTGTTTACCTGGGTGAAGTTGAAGAACAGTCCTCTTAGTAAAGTATCACAAAAATGAGAAAGCAAGTATCCAATGTACTCAATACTAGTATGAAACCAATAGATAGACAGCTATAGGCCCACAGGAGAACAAAACACAAATTTAAGTTTAAGGGGGAGGGGACAGGACGACTAGGGGAGAAGGAAAGATATTGTAAGTTCTTAACTAATGAGAATAATGTAGTTGTATACATTGGGTCAAGGTCTCAGCTACAACTTGAATTTTACCTAACAAACACAAACAATGTAACCTAATCATGTGTACCCTCCCATATTAATCTGAAACAAACAAATGAAAAATTACACTTGCCTTTGAAATGGTCAATTTGTTCCTTTGCCATTTCAGCCCCTAAATCAGTATCTTTGGCATGAAAGAGTCAAAAGAAGCTTCACATCCAACAGTTCTTGAAAATACAAATATTCTTAGCAATGTTGTGGTGTACTGAAAGACTAATATAATGGGAAAATGAAGCTTATTGTTTGTAACTGTCACTTTTTGTAAGACGCCAGATCTCACTCTGTCTCCTGGGCTCTGTGCAATGGTGCGATCATTGCTCACTATAACCTAGACTTCCTAAGTTCAAGCAATTCTCTCACCTCAGCATTCTGAGTAGCTAGGACTACAGGTGTGCACTTCCACAGCCCGCTAATTTTTGATGGTTTTGTAGAGACAGGGTCTCACAATGTTTCTCAGGCTAGTCTTGAACTCTTGGCCTGCCTCAGCCTCTCAAATTGCTAGGATTACAGGCATGAGCCACTGCACCCAGCCATGACTGACATTTTTTAAATTAACAATCTTGCAGGAAGTATTTATAATTGATAGATCTACTAGTGTTGGATATAACTGCAGATAGAGAGATGGCATATACTTCTTTCAGGATAATGATAGAACAGTAACATGGAATAAGATGATATTAACTAAATGATTTAACTTTTATACTTTTGTTTTCGTTGTGTTTGTTCTTCTAAAGCATTATTTTTAATGATTTGCCTAAGTTATTTGAGATTGGTGAAGTATAAAATAAAAAAAAAAATCAAGTCCTTCCACTTCGACTGTGAATTTATGATATAGCAGCCACTCTCCATTCCCTTGTTCCCGTCCATTGTGAGATTTGTCCTAATTTTACATAACATCAAGGAAAAAAAAGGTAATCAACTAAACAATGATATGTGTTTCTATCAGTTAGATCTCAATTTTATATATATTGAAAGAGATCTTGTAGGCTTATTTACAAGTACATGCATTTTTCTCCTATCATAGTCATGCGTTGATAAACAACAGGGATATGTTCTGAGGAATTCATTGTTAGGCAAGTTCATCCTTATGCGTACATCACAGAGTGTACTATACACATCTTGGGTGGTATAGCCTAGCCCACAGGGATAACCTATGGCTTCTAGGCTACAGACCTGGGAAGCACGTTAGTGTACTAAATACTGTAAGCAATTGTAACGCAATAGTATTTGCATAGCTAAGCAAATCTAACCATAGAAAAGGTATGGTAAAATATGTCATTGCAACCCTGATGGGCCCACCGTTGTACATGTGTCTGTTGATTCCAACATTGTTACGCTGGGATCTGACCGTGTCTAGATAAATGGGAAAGCACAAGTGAAATAAATTGGTTCAGCTTTTCCTACAACTTCCCTGCAGAGTCCGAGCATTCACTTTTCAATTTGGAATCATGCGGTTGGTTTTTCATGCAATGTCATCCTCTGTGTCATTACATGTGGGTGATGGAGTTTGACTTAACCTACCAAAGAAGCCAAATCCCCTTGGTGCTGAGTTCTTTGTATCTTTGTAAAGCTCACCAAGTTTTGTTTCCAATTTCTGGAATAAGCCCATCTGAATCACCGCAGCCCAGTCCTGCTCGACACACTCGGTCGGTTTGGAGGATTGCTCTGCGGCTGTCTCTGGACTTTTTCCCCAAGCTCTGGAGACGACCTGTGCAGTTTTCGCGGCTGGAGCTTTATATATTTGTGCTTCATCATGACTGCCTTGCGCACAGCGATCACAAGAGCCATTAATCGCTGTTGATCCCATTTCAGATTTGTTTAAAATGTGAACAAAATACGTTGCCTCATAGAATCCACAGGACTTGATATTTTATCTTATTCACCTCTTACAAAAACTTCATGAAATAGAAGTAAGATGCTCCCAAAAGACAGGTAAATTAACCAAGATAATTATGCTATTAAATTACAGAGAAGGTATTTATGCATGAAGTCAATTGCTTCTTTTGGAACAGAATTGCCCTGAGGGGAAATAATAAAGGAGGTAAAATTTATTTTCCACCTTTCAATTTTACCTTTTCATTATTTCCTTCTCCTTCCCTGCCACTTGTTCTCAAATAACTCAGTATCCTCTGATGCAGCCTGAACATTGGTCACCCCCATACTCTTCCTTCAGCAATGTGCACCTGCCTTGAATCATTTGGTTCTTCATCCATAAAATGTTTACTGTGCATCTATTAAGTGCTATCAAAAATCACAGTAAATTTGAGATACAAGGAGGAAGGCCCAAGAAATATTTCTCCCATCTTTGTTATTTCTCATGATTACAAAGGTGGTTCCTGTTCCATTCCAATAGCCATTGATACTGTCTCACCTGCCTTCACAATTTCTAACTTCTTGCATTTAGTCATGAGTGTAAAGATCGAACTATATCACTTAGAATGTGCTTCAGAAAAGCACTTGTTAAGAAGTTTGGAAGAGTGTGGTAAGCTGGAAACCACCCTTTCTTGGCTCCTTCAAGTCTACGTAAGCTTCTGAGCCAAGGTCTTGCTGTTGTCAGGATGGCCTGTCCCTGACCGGAAAAAGCAGTAATACAGGGCTCAGGCCTTTCTGCCCAAGGTGATAACCTCTAAGGGCCCGCACAGCTCAAGAGCATCCCATGGGGCAGGTACAGAGACAGGTTCCCTCCCCTCCCTGTCCAATCTGGCTTCTTCCCTTTTCCTTTTCCAGGTTTTACTACCAAACACACCTTCTGTACTCCAAATGCCATCCCAACATTTCCTTCCCAATCTGCAAAATCGTGCTTTTTCAACCACTTGAAATACCCTCTCTTTCCCACACTGTTAAATCTTGCACATGTTAAAAGACATAGCTTAGTTCAATGTGGTTCAATGTATTCCACAAATCTGTTCAATGTCCTTCAGCCCATATGGATAACCTCGGCAGTCTCAACTTATGTTGGACGTACAATGACACCTATTTAATTAATCTTTGCATTGTGCCATTAGTGCTTTATATGTGTTCATCACAATTTCTCAGCGTATTTAAATCATCTGTCATAGGTAGCAGACGTCATTGGTGCCCCGCCAAGGTGCTCTCAGATTTACAATTTCCTTTGGTGTAGGTAGAACGTCTTTGGTGCACTTGGACAGGCCAGCTTCTGCAGATCTTCTACAGGTCACTGCCTTCAGACTATTGGGACTATTTTATCAATAAATACAGAACAGTAAAGGCCTAGTTGTTTATGTTTATTCTTCCAATCCTCCCACTCCTCCTTTCTCACCTATCCTCCTAAAGCTATAAACCAATAACTATGGAATGGGAACTTAGCAAATTTGCCTTAAGTTTAGACATCTCTGAGATGTAAGTTACAACCTAGAATTCCCCTGTGTGATCATACTAAATCTTACTCTCCTTGGGTCTTATTCCTAAAGCTGAACAAGTGATCATCTTCTTCCCCTTCCTCTGTCCTTGTACCTCCATATGAGTCTCCTCTGGGAGAAATTGTTTTCAAATTAATTGCATACAAATATTCATCTCAGAATTTGCTTTTGGGAAACTCAGACTATGATAACATTTCAAATTAGAAAACCATTATTTCAGTCCAAAAACTTAGTTACAAAGATTCATTATACCAATTTCCTGACATGACATAGATTCAAAACCAAATCATGACTGTAAGTTTTATTTTGCTTTATGGCATCATTAAAATTTATAGATAAATGATTTTTATGAGTTTTTTTTTTTCATCGAAGAACTGATTTATAAGAAAGGCAACAATACTTTTGATGTAATTTAGTGTTCACCCTGCCTGGAAGTACATGATGAATCCAATGACCTCTGACGGCTTTTTCCAGTCCTACAATGTGAGAATGTTTTGAAGACTAATGAGGACATACTCATTCAACATCGTCTTCTATTTTATTTTCACACTAAAATAGGAAGCTTCAGTTCCCTGGTGGTTTCATAATTAGACATTATGATGGCTGTGTTTTGAGATGGATTTCTGGTAACAGAATGGAAAATTTTCAGTTCCTAATATAAAAATGTTTGACTGTCTCACTAAAAATAGCTATTGCATCAAAAGGAGCCTTATTCATACAAAGCATTTAAAACTTGAACAATTGCATTTGTGAGTTAATTGGCATTTAGTTAACTTATTAATTGACTACTTTTCTGGGTAAAAATAGTACCACACCCAGGAAAATCGGGTATGCAAAAGCTCATAAGTTTATGCTGCTCTCTTTAGGAGCCTCAAAATCTAAATAAGAAAATGTGCTTATAAATAATTACCATAAAAGCAATTAAACCAAAAAACAGGCCAACTTTATCTTTTGGAAAATATTAATGTAGAATAATGTATCTAGTAAATGAATATATTTCTTACGTTTTTCAGAAATTTCCCTCAACTACTTTTATTCTTCAGTAATAGTCTTATGTTTTGGCACATAAACACCTCAAAAGCAATTGTACAGGTTACCATCGGGGTTAATAGCTTGGGCGATAAACCACGCTGCGTAATTCTTAAAGAATCCGTCCACTTACTGATCAGGCTCCAAGTGGATGAGCCATTGCTCCCCTTGGTGGTATCTCTTCCCTTCCCTCGTCTTTGCTCTGTCGACAGCTATCTTCCATGAACAGAACAGCCCGTTGGGTTCTAAGAAATCTGTGCTACCAGGCAGCTTTATCGACCTCAGCAAGTCACAGGAATCCGACTTAACCTTCGTAATTTATTTATTTGTTCATTTATCTTTAGTCCCAACAGCTGCACCTATTGTAAAATCTACAGAAAAAAATGTGATGCCACATCAAGGAAATTTCTTAGGAAGCTTTGCTACTAGGACACCAGACCTGAGGATGCTGGGTGCTCTCCGAGACCAACGACAGTTTCCTGGGAAGGAAACAAGATTGCTTAGTCATTACTTTCACTCACACAAGCCTAGAAAAAAGTGTACATGTCACACTTTAAATCATGATTAGTCATCTCAAGTGGGTTCTTAAGACTTCCAGGAAGCCTGCTGTTCCTCCAGCCCCATGCCAACCATTCCTCCACTTCCTGGTTGTCTGTCGAATAACTTATTTTTCCTTAAACTTCTAACGCATCCTTCCTTCATGCTCACCCTCACTCAATGAGCTTCTTCTATTGCTCTGAAACAAAATGAAATCAATTAGATGATAATTTCCACGAGTGCATGTCACCAGCTACCTCACGGCCTTCAGGACCCTGCACTCTGCCTTCTTTTCTGCTAAGGAGAACCCCCCTGTGCTTCTAGGGCAGGCTGGCCCTGCTTCATCCTCTGGCCCCTATCCTGCTCCTTTCTGCAAAAGCCATGCATGTTCTCTGCATCATCAAGTTTTCCCAGTTCACCACTTCAGCATAAAATGCGCTCTTATGTCCTCATCTTTTAAAATAATTATCTCTAATCTACCTGCTCCTTCAGCTCCTGAATAATTTCTCACTTTTTGTTTACAGCAAAACTTCTCATAAGTGTTGTCTATCCACACCATCTCCATTTTCAGCTCCATGGCCTCAAAATGTTTGTGTGCCCCAGGCTCAGCCTTAGACCACTTCTCTTTTATGCTTATATGATATTTAGAAAAGAAAACTCATGGGTGATTTCATACAGTCTCCTGGCTTTAAATACCATCTATTTGCTTAACACTCCCAAATTTATAACTCCAGTCACTCCCTGTTCCCGGAAATAATCACATAAATGAGTGCATATATTTCTATATATGATATTACATACATCTATGTAATATGTATGTATATTTGTGTGTGTGTGCGTATAAACATATATGTGTAAATAAACATATTTTCCAAGTCTTTTCTTGGAGATCTAATATGCATATAAAATTTTACATGTCTGAAACCAACCTTTTGTTATTCTCCTACCCCACACCTAAACATGCCTCTCCTAGGGTCCTCTCCGTCTAAATACATGCAACATCCGAAGGCTCAGGCCCCAAATCTCAGAGTCATCTTTGACTCCATACAGCCCACAGTCCACCCATCAACAAATCCCAGCAGCATAAGGGTCAGACTGCATCTCCCGATCTACTGCGCCTACTCCAACCCCAGTCAACATCTGCTGCCGCCCGGATAGCAAGAAACAGCTGATCAGGTCTCCTTTGTCCTTCTCTTGTTCCCCTCAGCCAATAACTGAGCCAGAACTATCCTCAGAGCATAATCAGATCACTGGGCTTCTTTGCAAGCAACATTTTCATTTCTTGAGAAAACATAAAAGCCAAAGTTCCTGCAGTCCCAATGTGACCTGACCTCACCCGCTCACCTCTCTGCTTCATCCCTGCTGCTCCCCTCGCTCTCCCCGTCCCTCTCTCGGAGCTACTTGCTCATCCTCAACACTACCAGGGCCTCTTTGAACTCTTCCTCTCCACTCAGAAAGTTCTTTCTCCAGATGTCTGCAAAATCCCTCTCTTCAAAAGCAGATAAAGTCATTTATTCAATTTGAAAGAATATAAACCAAGACAAAAAAACAATTTCTCATGTTAATACTTCAGACTAGGCTATTTATTTCCTTTAAGTTAATGTGCACTTCTAAATTGCATTCAGATCAGTTGGTTCATGGGGTGCCTCCAACAGCTGGTAATCGGAAAGGTAGGAAAAGGCAGTATAAACACAATTTCACAACACAGTAAGTCTCTAGGTAGGAAAACTTCAGGTTTATTTTAGCACCTCATGAACAACATCATGGAGCCCAGGTTCTGCCTCTGTGTTTTTTCCTCATCCTCAGGGTGTTGGCTTCCATTTCAGACTTGTCCCTTTTTTGGTCACCAGATGGCTATGTCAGGTCCAAACCTCACCAACTCACACAGCTCACCCAGAATACCTTCAGCCTGGAAGGCAGGCCTCTGACCCACATTCCTTTTCAAGAGTGAAAATAAAATCTTTCTCAGAAGCTTCCCTCTCAAGTCTCATCGACCAGAAATATACTAGGTCAGACAATTAAGTTCTCAAACTCATCCTAGAAAGTGCTAACTACCTTATTGCCAAATATGACTATGGTCACCAGATGGCCAAAGGGAGCACTTTGAAGGTGACTGTAGTGATATTCAGCCATGAGGTGGGTAGCGCTTTTTCTAGGATGAGTTTGTAGATCTCATACCACACGCCTATCTATTTTCTAGGATGAGTTTGTCAGATCTCATACCACACGCCTATGTCTCACATGACAATAGAACATAGACATGGAATTAGTGTGGCTGGCCCAGAGTGCACGGCCAAGAGGGGAGAGGACCAACAGAGCAGGCAAACAACAGGGTGTGTGTTCATAGGAATTCTGGAAAAATTCACTCTGAAGACTATAGATTTTTCAGTATTAGATTATTTTTCTCCTATAGATAAATACATTTCTCCAAATTTTTATTAGACAGTAATCAAAAAACAGTCATTGAGTGCTACCATTTGCTAATCCTGTTCTAGGTACTAGGGATACAGAAATGAATAAAATAGGGTCTGAATGCCCCTGCAAAGGAGTTGACATAAAATAGGTTGAGAATGGTTTTGCCCAAGTGCTTTTTTACTTCTGATGATCTTGATATATAAGAAGATTAAAATCTCCCAGGAAATCTCTTCTGAGGGAACATTTTACTATAAACACCTCTCTGGTCCCTACTAGTTGAACTGATGATGGACAAGAAGATGGTAAATACAATTTCTGCCCTTCAATCACATCCCCAAATGCATGTAAACTTCAGGGAAGTCTGTGTTTTCGGAAGTAGTTTTTCCTTGGAAGTATACCAATGTTAGAAACACCCAAGAGTAAAACTTCGTTTCTTTTATGCATCACATTAACCTTGGCAAAATAATAGCAACATACTTGAATCCAAAAAGAGTTAAATGCTTTATGAATTCATAAGAGTTTAGGAATGTAGCTACATACAAAATAAACTTACAAAACCCAGATTCCTTACTTAGGTAAAGCAATAAAAAATTTGGATACATAATGGGGAAAATCACAATACCACTGGTTGTCCAAATATTTAAAACTCCTAAGAATGAAATGTATGAAACTTGCATAAGAGAAAATACCCAAACTTAATGCAAATTATCAAATTAGACATCAATGAAAAGGGCTATGCCATCTTCTGGGACAATTACAAAGATGTCAGCTACTCACAAAGTACCTCAGATGCTTAATGGAATGCCACTCAGAATCTTAATGTGTTACTTTTTTGGATAGCATAAGATGGTTCTAAAATTAATTTCCAAAAATATTATAATATGACTAGGAAAAAATAGAAAAGAACTTTAGGAATGTGAGATGGCAAATAGACATTTCCTTTTAACTATTTATTGATAATCACATTTTACAGGAAAATTACTTAAAATGGAATAAATTTTATGAAATAGTAGGCATAAAATGACAAATTGTAAGTCAAAATCAGACTTTCTAATTCAATACATTTCAATGGTTATGGTGAAATACTTGGTCAACCATTTTTTAAAGTGAAACAAAATGACTTAACTCTTCATTTGATATCAGACCCTAACTAAATTCTAGATGCAAAAATATGAATATATATTTATAAATATAAATGTTTTGACAGACAGTATAAAAACAATGTGAAAACCACAAAGTAAAAGTCTGAAAGAGTTCCTTGTACTTTTGATACACCACAAACAAATATAAAACCTATACTAAACTGTAAAAGTATTTATAAAATTTATGAAAAAGTATTAATCCCTAATTTAATATTTGGGACATAGTTTTTTGCTAAAAGTCCATGAATATTAGAAACACTAAAGAGGAAAAATGTTATTGTTGTATTTATCATACTATGCTTGTCAAAAAAGAGCAACACATATGTTATCATATATATAATGTATATATAGCAACATAGATCTTATCAACTTTTACAAATTGATAAGAAAATGTTAATTTTGCAATAAAAATGGGCAAAGTGTGCCAAAAGATAAGTTATTTTCAGAGGAAATACATAAAAGTGTAGTTTAAAAGTTCAAACTTACTAAGTGAACAAAGAAATATAAAATAACAAAATGATGAGATTTTATTTTCTGTCATTTGTACTAGAAAATCTTTGTAGACAATAATGTGTTGAAGAGTGTGGGTGAGGTGGGCTCCCTGTGCTCTGCTGGTGGACACGTAAACTAGCAGTCTGAAAAGCCGTCCACGCATGGGGCCACTGCATCCGAGGGTGTAGGCTGTGCCCTGCACAAGGGCATCTGACAGAGGTTAGGACTGGGGCCAAAAGCATGGCCTCACCCATTCACCTAAAGCCATGATCCCTGGCCAGCATTGAGTCATCCCCTAAGACAGGGAGCTGTTTACTTCACACAAAGGCTAGCCTACTAGTGGCTACATCTACATACGCAGAGCTCATACCTTTTGCCACAATAAATGACTTTAGGGAATTCTAAATGGTCCTGAAAGTCAGTCGGAGACATGTGTACACTTCAACACCTACACCAAAATCCACTTTTCTAATATGCATTGTTCCTTGAAGACTTAATTCCAGGTGCCTTATAGATGTACCCAGCTAGACCAAGGTTTTCTACTGACCAGCCTACAAAAAGACTTGCTGAGTAAGCAGTGGTTACATCAGTGTCGTAATCATATCCAAAATTTAATGTGCTTAATAACAGCAACAGCAACACTCATAATATCATTCTTCAAATAATAGACTTTGAACACAACATATATAAGCTGTTTCTAGGCAGTGGATATGACAGTGAACTTCATTGACAGAAATCCCTACTCTCAAAGAGCATGTATTTTAGATTTTAAAAAGGAAAACTGTAAGAGTAGAAAGTAAATCCTCTGAAGAAATGTTTCATACTTCTCATGCTTTCTTCTTCTGGTGCAAGGTACAATCTCTGCTAAAGCTATTGTGGCTGGTTGGTTGGTTGCTATCCTGTTAAAACTCTTTTGAGAAGAACTTACTGGCCAGGCACAAAGTTTAGTAAAAGTTCATTTTTACCTCTAATTCTAATTGGCTATTCCAAAATTTCCATGATGGTTCAGTTGTACTAAATCAGTCGAATTTCTATAATACTAGTCTATTTCTGCAGAAGACTGGAGAAGACTCTAAGAAATTCCTTTATTCATTCAATAAATATTTATTAAGTGCTGAGCATGTGCTGAGCACTGTTCTAGGTACCAAGAATAGAACAGTAAATAAACAGACAAAATCCTTGCCCTAATGAACCTTCTATTCCATCAGTGTAGACAATGAACAAGATAAATAAGTAAAATTTAGACAGTGTTATTAGATATGTGAAAGAGCTAAGGAGTTAAGGTTTTCTTTAAAAGAAGAAAAATAAGAAATTTGAATTAGGGGCAATGAAATTTTAGATGAGGTAGACAGGGAGGGGTTCACGGAGAAGATAATACCAAAAACAGAAGGATCAATTGAGCCCAAAAGAGGAAAGAGGACTCCAGAGAAAAGAGCAGGTAGAAAGGTGCTGGGGTAGAACATCCTTGACAGTTCCAGAGATGGCAGGAAGTAATTGTGGCTGGGGGGGGACATCATGGAAAGGAGTGTAGTGAGGTCATAGAGGTAATGGGGGCCACGTTAGGTTCAGCACAATGAATCAGAGGGAAGACTTGGAATTTCTGCATGTGATGGGGCTCATATACAATGTTTTGAGAGGAGGAGTGGCATAATATATATTTGTTTATTTCTCTATTCAGTGGCACTAGGAATAGACTTTAAGGTGCAGGAGAGAGCCATAGGGACAGGGATCCTATTTAGGAGGAAACAGAAGCAAACCTGGAAAAAGCTGGAAGAGATGTGAGAGGAAGAACTGTTTCAACTCTAGCTGTATTTTCCCACATATGGGGTCTGACAATTAGCTTTGTGAACTCATCCTAGAAAAAGTGCTGACACCTCATTGCTAAATATCACCATGGTCACCTTCAAAGTGCCCCCTGGGGAAGCTACACTATAAAACCAGTATCTAGTATACCCTTCAAAGCAATATTAGAACTCTTTTTCTAGAATGGCCATGAGAACTGTCATTGTATTAACCTTGGTGTCCTGAATGTCATCAAAATCTTCCTATCAATATCACCTTTATATTTGGGTAAAGAAAAAAGTCATTGGAGGCCAGATCAGATAAGGAAGGAGAGTGTTCCAGTACACTTATTTGTTTACTGGCTAAATACTCCCTCACAGACAGTGCTGTGTGAGCTGGTGCATTATTGTGACGCAAGAGCCACACCTTTCTCATGCCAAGATTTTCAGTTAAGATTATCCTAACTTAAGGATTCATGGCACACCTCTTGGGTGAGGGGCACAACTACAACAGGGATTTCACCCAACAAATGCAAACATTGTAACCTAATGGTTTGTACCCTCATATTAATCTGAAATGAAAATAAAAGGTTTTCCTAACTGTTTCTCTATCAATGTCTACTTTGTTGTTATGCTTCTCACAGACAATAATTTTGACATGCAACTTGACAAATTTTTGCAATGTTTTTGTCAGTTCTGCTCATTATTGTTCATCTTGACATCTCTTCTTTAGTGACACTTTCTTTTCCCTCAGAAAAACATTTGATCCATTTGTACACTGCCATTTTCTTCATGGCATTATCCTCATATGCTTGGACTAACATC